>JAGFPH010002486.1:113482-123702 GCA_018207615.1 Philaenus spumarius | reverse complement strand
CCAGCAGAGGCGATACCTGAATGTTCGACGCAACAAAAAGTAATAATAACCAGGAAGATTAAAACTATACTTTTTCCGAGATATGTAATTGCCTGTTTGAAGATATTGTTAGTTAATGATGGATGTTGAATTTTATTATAATTACTCGTTCGGTAATATAAAACTAGCCGACAACCCTATCAGCCAAACAAGCATTGAAGTAAAGCCACTATGGCTCCCATTATTATTAAAAGAACGAAAATTTGATTATAATAACCATATTAATAATAAAACAGAAATGTTACCGACTAATAAAAATGCTGAACTTTGACCAGTAGAATCACCACGTGGTGTTATAACCCGTTCCCGTGCGAAACAGTTGAACTATATGAAACAATAGGGTACTACCCCTTCCTGTTTGCCACGCCTTAATACTCTGGCCAGTTGTCAGTCTCACTCCAACTTGTCAACTAGACGCTTGCCATCAATTGCGTGTGCTTAGTGTTTGTATTGTGTTTTGCCTGTGGTTGGTGTGTTTGACTTCTCAGTCTTAGCACTGAGATGTATCACGTAGATATTTAAGGTAAGTAATAATTTGTAGTTTTACTTTGTTCACTCTTACATAAGCCTAGTTGCCTGGGTTTATATACCGTTAGTTTTAGTCACTTGAGAACGGGAATTGATTTGTATTCCCGAAACGTCGTGTTTGATAATTTAACACACAAATGATGGCAAATGTCCGAACAAGTAATTATAATAAAATATGTAATTGCTTATCTCTTTTCATTCTACCACACTAACAGTTAAGGTAAGGGTGCACCAAACAGTATATACAGGTGATTTTATAAGCAGAGGATATTGTTCCTTTAAAATATTCAACTGTCAGAGGTAAAACAGCATTGTGAGTTAGAGGAGGCTGAAAGTGAATTGAACAAATTTTAGACATCGAGGATTTCTAATTATGAAGGTTTTACTCTACTACTCTACTTCATGCATTTAAAACGTATCAAACATTTTAGAGTTCTGTAGACAGTAGGAAGCCTCTTAAATAACTAAATATTGTGCTTCACTTGTGAGAAGATAAGTAGGTAGAATAAAACTTGAACACAAACTCTCACAACTCGTAAACGTATTAGTTGTGAGATTTTGAGTTAATGTTTTATTATATCAGGAACACTTTTATTATTTACGCTTTATTTTATACAAAACATAATATATTAGATACAAATATTTAGTTGCTGCTATCTATATATATATATATATATATATATATATATATATATATAAAAGCCAAATACCACTCACTCACTTACTGACTCATCACGAAATCTCAAAAACTACTGAACGGATTGAAACAAAATTTGGTATGTATCTCCCTCTAGGACCATAGGTGCTCACTAAGAAAGGGTTTTTAAAAAAATCGAAATCTTAGTGGGGCTTTGGGAGGTCAAAGTTACTAAATCACGATTTCTCCAAAACTACTGAACGGATTGGAACGAAATTTGTTATGTAGCTTCCTGTAGAGCCATAGGTGCTCGCTAAGAAAGGTTTTAATAAAATTCGATATTTTAGGGAGTTTTTGTGGGGTGAGGGGTCAAAATTACAAAAAAAAAACAACGAACGGATTGGAATGAAATTTAGTATGTAGGTTCCTCTGGGGCCCTAGGTCATGCAAAGAAAGGTTTTCAAAAAATTAGAAATTTTAGGGGGGTTTGGGGTTGTCAAAGTTACTAAAAATTCCCATATTTAACTGTGATTTGTCTATCCGTGCAAAGCCGGATCGGGCCAGCTAGTATATATATATAAAAGCCAAATACCACTCACTCGCTGACTTACTCATCACAAAAACTACAGAACGGATTGGAACGAAATTTTGTATGTAGCTTTCTCTAGGGCCATAGGTGTTCGCTGAGAAAGGGTTTTAAAAAATTCTAAATTTTAGGGCGGTTTGGGGGTGTCAAAGTTACTAAATCACGATTTCTCCAAAACTACCGAACGGATTGGAATGAAATTTGGTATTTACCTTCGTATAGGGCAATAGGTGCTCGGTAAGAAAGGTTTTCAAAAAATTCGAAATTTTAGGGGGGTTAAAGTTAATATAAAAAACACCGAACGGATTGGAATGGAATTTGGTATGTAGCTTCCTTTAGGGCCATAGGTGCTCGCTAAGAAAGGATTTTAAAAAATTCGAAATTTTAGATCGGGTTTAGGGGGGGGGGTCAAAGTTATTAAAAAAAAACACCGAACGGATTGAAATGAAATTTGGTATGTAGCTTCCTCTAGGGCCCTAGGTGTTCGCTAAGAAAGGTATTAAAAAATTAGAAATTTTAGGGGGGTTCAAAGTTACTAAAAATCCTCATAAGAAATACATAGTATAATATATTTATCGATTTATTTTTTTGGTTAATATACATCTAACTTTTGATTTGTCTATCCGTGCATAGCTGGATCGGGACAGCTAGTAATATGATAAAAATACAACAAGCAGCAAACATTTTTTTATTTACGATCATGTTAAAAATATCTCTTTTTTTATAGCATTTACAATTATGTCTCTATCTTGCACAACTGTATCGCCATTTTGAATCCGTTCCCCTTTTTAGCATGTAGATGTACAGAATCACACTGGTCACAAAAGTTACTCTGATAATCCTCCAATTTAGCTGACATGTAAATCTTTGGTTTTAAAATACTAAGGTTGTATTCACATATACAATTTTATTTTAAGGAGAAAAACTTATATTTTGTAATGCACTTGGAGCCAGAAACAAATGCGTATCTACGTAGATAAAAATAAATATTCGTCAGCCATCTTAGATCCGCCATATTGAGTCAAACTGTATTTTTTTTCCAAAGATGAAAGTGGACATCTAAAACGTGATTTTTAGGAAAATTATGACCAGAAAGAAAGATGTTTTCGAATTAATAGGCTTTCAAAGTTGCAAATCACGTAAACGAGATATAATGAACCGTAGAATATATCTAATTAGCTGACCCGTACGGCGTTGCCCGTGGTGGTTGGTATTTTCAGTCTTTTTAACGTAATTGTATTCTTTTTAAGAGCTCAGTCAGTGAGTGGTATTTGGCTTTTATATATATAGATCTTAAATAATAAAACCACTATTGTCATACTAATAAAAGATCTGAAATATTATGATTTTAGTAAATTTTATCCCCCCAAACCCCTCCTAAAATTTTGAAATTTCATACAATTTCTTAGTGAGCACCTATGGCCCTAGAGGAAGCTACATACCAGATTTCATTCCAATCCGTTCGGTAGTTTTGAAGAAATCGTGATTTAATAACTTTGACCCCCCCCCAAACCTCCCTAAAATTTCGAATTTTTTAAAACCCTTTCTTAGCGAGCGCCTATGGCCCTAGAGGAAGCTACATACCAATTTTCATTCCAATCTGTTCGGTAATTTTGGAGAAATCGTGATTTAGTAATTTTTACCCCCCAAACCCCCTAAAATTTCCAATTTTTTAAAAACCCTTTTTTAGTGAACACTTATGGCCCTAGAGGAAGCTACATACCAAATTTCATTCCAATCATTTCGGTAGTTTTTGAGAAATCGTGATGAGTGAGTGATATTTCGCTTTTATATATATATAGATAACAAGTTTTACAAATTAAAGAAACAATTAGAAATTAAATGGATATGGAAGTTGTACCTATTCACTTAAAGTATTACGAGTTCAATTTTAAATAAACGTTTTCTAAAAAAATACATTCTGAAAGCTTGCCATTCCATTATAAATGTTCAACCTACTTCCCCTCTTCAGACTGGCAGAGCGCTAACCTCAGGCAATATCCGTTTATAGCATGTATAGGAAGTGCACTAGCAGATTCAAGTCTTTTCAATTTATCAAAGTCCTCAGGTTTTGTTTTATACACATTATGTTTCAGGTATCTCAAAAAACAACAAAAAAGAAGCGAAAGGTCTGTGACCGAATTACATTAAATTTTCAAAACAATTGACATTCTTCTTCTCCAGGTCAGAATACGTCGATCGACGTTTAGTTTCGTTGTCTAACACTAACTATAAAATACTTACATTTAAAGATATGGTCTAAAGATTCACATAAATTTGTAAATAAATAAAAGTAGATTTTAAGGTTTCGACTTTTAAAACTAATTGTACATGATCCAAAAAAAGAATTCTATGTTACCAAAAACTATAAAGGTCTAAACTGGATCTAATCTATACTATTATATAAAAATCTAACGGTGTCTGTCTGTGTGTGTGTTACTCAATCACGTAAAAACTACTGGATGGATTTGAATGAAATTTGGCACACATATAGATCATGACCTGGAATGAGACATAGGATAGAATTCATTTAGATTTATGGGTTGAAACAACCCCCTAAAACAATAAATATTTATTATTATACTTCCATTAGGACTGGAGAGCTGGAAATGCGTACATTTATTTCTTACAATATACATATGTCAAAAGTAAACCGTACATGCATTTTTTAGTGTACTGTTAAGGGGTGAAAATTTAACAACCCCTAAAACAATACAAATGAATTATTGTACTTCTCATTAAGCTAGAGAGCTGGAAATTGGTACATTTGTTTCTTACAATACGTATTTACTATGTAAATCATAGTTTCATTTTAAAGCGTCCTGCTAAGGGGTGAAAATGTAATAACAACCCCTAAGACAATAAACATTTATTATTGTGCGGCGAAACTTTGGGCCGTGTGCGAAGCCACGAGTACCTGCTAGTATGCTATAAAAATGAATTTTTTCTTAAGGATCTTTTGTAAGTCACTTCAATTTCATGTAAAACTGTCAGTTTTTATTAGTAAAAAGGAGATAGGAGGAATATTTGTTTCATTTCAGTTATTACAGGGATATGTAAATATTGAAAGGACTAGAGAACTGCTGGGATAGTGTAAAATAACCTTCTATTGGCTGAAATAAAATAGAACTTGAAAAATAAACTGACATTAACGTCTAAAAGACCTTGCTACTTCAGCTGACTCAATTCTAAATATAAGATTTGCATTGGAATGAAGATCTGGTGAGATCTTTTGCCTAGAGGTTCTTTTTATCATAAACATTGTACAAAAATGTCTACCAATTTTGTATACACTAACATACTCCACCCAACCAACACATATACAATCACACGCACGCGTATTTACATATTATACGTAGTCTGTGTATTATATACAATATTAGCTGGACCGATCTGACTTTGCACGGATAGACAAATCAAAGTTAAATATATATTTAAAAAAATAATATAACAATAAATATATTATACTGTGTATTTGTTATGGGGATTTTTAGTAACTTTGACCATCCCCCCCCAAATGACCTTAAAATTCGAATTTTTTGAAAACTTTTGTTAACGAGCACCTACGCTCCTAGAGGAAGCTACGTACCAAATTTCATTCCAATCCGTTTGGTGGTTTTGGGGATTTTGTGATGCGTGAGTCAGTCAGAGATATTTGGATTATATATATATATACTAGCTGACCCGTACGTCGTTGCCCTTGGTGGTTGGTATTTTCAGTCTTTTTAACGGAATTGTATTATTTCCAGTCAGTGAGTGGTATTTGGATTATATATATATAGATCTTAAATAATAAAAGCAATATTGTCATAATAATAAAATATCTGAAATTATGATTTTAGTAACTTTGATCCCCCCAAACCCCTACTAAAATTTCGAAATTTTGCATACCCTTTCTTAGTGAGCACCTATGGCCCTAGAGGAAGCTACATACCAAATTTCATTCCAATCCGTTCGGTAGTTTTGAAGAAATCGTTTTTTAATAACTTTGATCCCCCAAACCCCACTAAAATTTCGATTTTTTTTTTTTTTTTTTTTTTTTTTTGAAACCCTTGCTTAGCGAGCGCCTATGGCCCTAGAGGAAGCTAGGTACCAAATTTCATCCCAATCTGATCGGTAAATTTGGAGAAATCGTGATTTAGTAATTTTTACCCCCCGAAACCACCCTAAAATTTCCAATTTTTTAAAAATCTTGTTTAGTGAACACTTATGGCCCTAGAGGAAGCTACATACCAAATTTCATTCCAATCCGTTCGGCAGTTTTGAAGAAATCATTTTTATAATAACTTTGATGGCCCCAAACCCCTCCTAAAATTTCGAATTATTTCAAACTCTTTCTTAGGACCTATGGCCCTAGAGGAAGCTACATACCAAATTTCATTTCAATCCGTTCGGTAGTTTTTGAGAAATCGTGATGAATGAGTGAGTGGTATTTCGCTTTTATAGATACATATAGACACATACATGTGTACATGCATATGTGTTTTGGTGCATTCACATATTATACATAATATCCTAGCATAAAATGTATAATTTAAATAAAACTATTAACTCTTATTAGGCTTGCAGCTATGTTATAGCATGGTGCGGATAAGGTAATTAATGATATTTTTAACATTACGTGAGTTCTGTAGCACATTGAAGGACGTTCAAGATCTTAAATTAAAGGTATTGATGTAAGCAAAAATTTTTACATTTGTCTATTAGAAATGTTGGCCAGTTTTTCGTTATACGCGTTTGTCCTTAAAAAGGAGCTTTTTGGCCTTTTAACTCCCATAGCTATCTAAAAGGTACTCAAGGTCTAAAAGATAAAGATCATGTCCAAAACTACGATTTCGGAAAAATTTTATAAAAATTGCATTCACGATTGTTTTTAAGGCAATTTTTCTGTTTCAAACCCTCTATTTTCCTTTTAAACAGCCCTGCCCACCCCTGGGTGGCGCAAGGGCGTCAAATTGTTGACTCCATTCTTATGCTAAAAATTGTAAAAAAAAAATTAGCGTGACTTTAAATGTTTTGCATTTTCTCCTTAATTTTCCGGTTCATGGTATCTAAGAAGTCATATATATATAAGGTCTTAAAAAAAGGTATTTTCTTAAGACTACAACTTTTCAATTTAATATACGTTAAAAACGTTCACCGTTTTCCTGCTAAAGCTAAAAACCAGTTTCTTTTACCCAGTCCAGAAGGATGGAAATTGGACTTTTATCTACAAACTTTATGGTAAAAATAACATCTGATCAAAAGATCTTAACTGGGTGCATTAAATGTAGAACCAACGCCTTTTTGAATCACGTTACCTCTACTAAAACTGTAATGAAAAATAATCGAACATTTGCAAGAATTGTAAACCAAAAAAGAAGCTAATTTAATCTAGCTTCTGGAGCATCTTTATATATAATACGTGAAGCCGTTTTTTGTAAACACAACTCCTCCCTTATTTCTGGACCAATTTTAATGTTTGAGGTTTCAAAAAATTCGTCTCATTTCGTAGTTTTGCAATAAGGTTTTAGATGTCAAAAATTCTTATCCTTAATGGCGTGAGCTAATCTCAAAGGTCGGGTTTTCCCCATAAGATTAACATGGAAAATATTTAAAAACCATTTCTATACAAAACAGCTGTTTATAATAAGAAACAAACTAATCCAGCTGATTTCGTGGATGTAAATAACGATGATTACAGTATTCAGAAGGTTATAAAAACATTTTAATACAAAACAGCTGTTTATAATAAGAAACTAACTAATACAGCTGCTTTGTGGAAGTAAATATTGATTTTTATAAGGGAGGAAATGAATTATTTATTCAAATTATAAAATTTACGAACTAATTTGTTTTGAACATTTAACATTATTTACCATCTTAGTTTTGAGGTTATTATTTATAACTTTTTTGTTAGGTTTTTGATTAATTTTTTTTTTTTATATAAAGGCGAAAAACTGGTTTTTGATTAAGTGTAGACCTGAGCCTTACTGGTTCTTTTAACCTTCATTATTACTGCTGTTATAAAATATAAGAAATAATTTGGTTTGAACATTTAACATTATTTACCATCTTAGTTTTGAGGTTATTATTATTCCTACACTTTTATTATAAATAAAACATAACATATGTTTTTAGAAGGTCGCACCGGGGGTTGGCGTGCGGAGCACGCAGGGGTCTCCCCTAGTATAATTCTATTTTTTGTTTACTATTTTGTTTTAATTATTAAAATAATCCAGTCAACCCCTTGCGAATATTTACAGTACACAACTTTGATTATAGCTTAGGCCTATATTACTCATAATACACACAAAAAAGAGATTATTGACGAATCCGTGCCTGGAGAATCAGAATTAAATAATAAACATACCTCAACATTTTCAGAAAACATTATTTTTTATACATTTGTGGAACACCCTGTATTTTGAGCAAAAAAACTTTCTTTACACCCTGTGTGAAACAATGTAGAACTGGAACTGAGATTTACAGCCGTTACTATAGTTTTATGGCACCCTGTACCACTAAATCACTCATTATTTTATAACTAATAATAATTACTACACACAATTACATTTATAAATTATTACTTTCTATCATTGTATACTAAACAATTATAAAACTACCCTCATACGAACATTCTCTCGCTCGACCCTACAAAACAGTACAACTCTTTTAACATCCCCCCACAGTTCGTTCTACTAAAACTAATTAGACTTAATCCAACAAAGAATGCTTACAATATTGGACCAGCTGATCGACTTCGCGACGTTTCTCGTAGCCCGCACTACGGCGTACTGAGTCTAGAAGGGCTGGCGTCGGCTTGATATCGATTCCACAGAGTTTCTCGCTTTGCGCCGCGTAGACAGTAAGGCCACTCGAGTATATTTTTATTCTAAAGTTAGTGCTCGTTAATATATACTCTATGAAAAAGGAATTTGAATGCAGTTTTAATAATTGGTGTGATGTTCTTGCGAAAATTAAAAATAATTAACTTTATTATTTTAAAGTTTTTAATACACGTACAAATAAAACGTGTTGAAATTAATTAATTTCTGTGGTGCAGAGAATGACAAAGACGAAATAAAATGCAAGTAACATGTTAGCCAAACTTCATATGTGATAGGCAACTTCTAAAGAAACAAAATAATTTTTGTATGTATGATGGTTGTAATTTTTTTGAAGACTTACCTGCATTACATAAAGGGAAGAATTTAAGGCGCAAGATAGGCAATATAGGATCAGGACGAAAAGGACAATTGTAATAGTTAAGGGTCGGCTCTATACTAGCTATCGGCCATGTTGGCTGACACTCCATAAGACCAATGTTAAATTAAAATCCAAATTTTTCCTTTATTTTTGATCGGAAAATTATAAACGATATGTCATTTTAAAGCTATGGTCAATGTGCATGCAAATGGCTTTTTAAAACCTAAGAAAAATATTTTGTTTAATATTTATTAACAATTTAAAACATTGATTTTTAATATTTTTTTATGTTGTCACTATTAATTATAGCGAAGAACTACCAAGCCATTCGCCTGAAGAATTCCTAAGATTTTGGTATTTTTTTTAAATCGCTATTTGAACAATTGAGGGTTTTAAATGGATTTAGGCTGAACAATGTCCGTGTAACCTACCGCCGCTATAGGGTGATTTTAAATATTTTTTACGTTGTAACTATTAATTATAGCGAAAAATTACCAAGCCAATCGGATGAAGAATTTTGTCCCCAAGAGTTTGGTATTTTTAAAAAAACGCTATTTGAATAATTGCGGGTTTTAAATGGATTTAGGATGAGCAATGTCCGCGTAACCTACCGCCGCTATAGGGAGTCGCAGGTTGCTTTCTGTTTTACTAGAGCCGACCCTTAAGGCTCGGCTCCCTACATTCAAAACGGCGAAGTTGGATACCAATTTCAATGTTAAATAACCAAAACATACCTTCACTATTAAGCATATTTTTGTGTTATTTTTGTCAAAAAACGAAAGTTGTATTTTTTTCTTAAAGTAAAATAGATTGTGAGTGTTGATTGCTAAGGTTTTTTGCAATATCTATTTTTGCAACTGAGTAAAAAATTAATAAAGTTTACTATTTTTTACTATTTATATCATACGTTTATGAAAACAATAAAACGGTTTTTGAAAATGTATTCAGCAATCAACATCCACATATGACAGTACTTCAAAATGAAACCAATTTTTAAATTTATTCCTCGAATTAACGGAAAAAATATTTATTCTGTAACAATGCTCTTATGGGAATCAGATTCAATATGGCGGACAGGGTAGCCTGTCCTTAATCTGAAATTTGATTATTTTAACACTAGCAAGTAAACTATTTTAACACAACTTACACAACGAGGAAGCAAATGCCCATTTCAGAGGTATTACCAAGTAAACTGTTTTAACACAACTTACGAAATGAAGAAGTACAATGTACATTTCAGTG
>JAGFPH010002486.1:70463-103382 GCA_018207615.1 Philaenus spumarius | reverse complement strand
ATATATATATATATAATCACTCGATACCTACAAAAACAAATCAACTTATTTATCTCAGTTTAATTCAGGAAATACTAGAGTTCGGTATATCAATTCAACTGCAGAATATGGTCAATTGGCCAAATGTATAGTGAGTTTTGTCCAAATCAATATATTTTTGCTATTGAAGCTCATATACATGATCAGCTTCCCGCCATGCAAAACCCACGACTTCCGTCAGTTTTTTTGAGGTGCGTTTCACAAATGTACATGTTATGTACAATATTTTATACCTTAGATACAAATAATCAAAATGCAAATGTTTTTTGTATTAATACCCTTCAATGGTCCAGAACCGTCTGGAAGATACTATAACATTCAGAAACATTCTGGTCAGTCACGCCAATTTTGACACTCGATTCACTGACTTCCCATTGATGAGCTCTTTTGATACCAATACCTCCAAACCAAACCCCTGCAGTTCCAAACCATAACCTTCTTCAAAGGTGGAGGATGGAGAGAGCTGCTGCGAGGATTGGTTGAGAAGTTATAGCGGCATGCACAGACGAACCAAGCTACAATTATTACATAAATTGATGTTAGGTCGTTCCCACAGTTTCAAATTGAGTTTGAATAACATGACAAGTTTATCTCCAAGATACCTGTAGTTCAGAAACGTCTTAATTTCCTAAAGTATATAAAACAAATATTTTTTCAAATCCCAGTGGTTTGGACATTTAAAAAAAAATATATAAACATAGGTCAAATGTTAGGCCCAAATAATTTTAAAGGTCTTTTGAAATAAAATATTTTGAAAAATGATCAAATTTGTTACTTTAAAAAAAAATGTTTTACAGCTTTAAAAAATGTAGAATTTTGTAGAAATGAAAAGTCCATATCTAAACAATTTCAAAAGCAATGTAAGTTGAGCGACATAAGGTAAGGTTATGATTGACATAACCTTGATATGTAAAATGAAAGGGTTCTCAAAGGTTAACATGTTTTGTACTTACATTTTGATTGTACCTCAACTATTTAAAAATAAAAAGACCAAAGATTACATATTGTGTTTTTATCTATTTTTTGTTAAAAAACGGCAGTGCATGGAGAAAACAGTGCATTTACATAATACATTATACAATATATTGTTATAAATGTTTTAAACAAACAAAAATAAAGTCAACATCTAAAAAGTTATTTGTTTTAAACGTTATAAGTTTTGAATGATATAATTATGAGTAGTATTTTTAAACACCTAAGGTGTTTTCGTTTTCAGGAGTGGCGATAGGGGCAATTTTTACTCACGATTTTATGTTCCAACTAAGGTTTATAACAACATAAATAAACCATTTCCTCCTCGTTACCTTCTTGGAATTGTTTTTTTACAACCAGTGTTTTTATCTCCAAACTTTGTATGCCTAGCAATAAATATCCCTCACATTTTATCTTCTAATCCTGCCCATGTTGACTTTTCTAAGTAAATATCCTCAAACTGTTTGATTGTGCAACACAATGGGCGATTATGTTCTTACAAGAATCCTAGCTGTATTATTATAGGATGGTGATCTGTTTAAACAAACGCCTATATTCTCCCAGTAATTGTATCTTACGTAAACTGAAATAAAATCCAGACATTTGTAAAAATCAAACAAAAAATTACTAAAATCAGATCCACAAAAATTGGGCACTTAACATCTCATGTTTTTCAAATAAGGTACTATGATTTATTTTTAAAATTATTAAATTATGTTTATTCCGATTAAAACAAACTTGGTTTAGCAAATTCTTGAAAGTTTTACTATTTACCGAAGGTAATTGAAACAACTTTATCTACGACTTGCTCATATTTTACAAGATGTTTTAAAAGTTGGAGATTCTTTCAACATGGTGAGACAATTGAAACCTGGCTCTGTTGTTGAATCATTTATTGCAGTCAGTATTAATTGCAAGTAATCTCCACCGGAAGAAGAATTAATTTTAAATTAAATTACAAATTAACCCATAAGTAATAAAATTAACAAATATAAACATGATATACTAATTTAGCACCCGCAAAACCACCAACAAATATAACAACACACTTTTGTACAGGGCTTCAAAGAACATCTTCTATACACTAACCAATCCATCATAACAAATCTAATTATGCAGAACATCTTTTAATAACTAAAAAATAGTTTCAATAATGAAAATGATTTAAAAAAAGTTTGCACTTATAGAAAAGGTTGTTCACTAAACACAGAAGAATACAACATTTACACCCACTTCAACAACAATCCAGATTCATTACACACCGATAAACTCAAGTTTACCTCTAAAGAAATATAGGCCTACTACTCTGCTTCCTTGGACAACCTAATCAATTCAAACAATTAATGGAATGTTCAAACCTGTTGCTTAAAGTAAACGTTGTTAAATTCTAATAATGGAATCAATATGGATACTTTTTGTTGTATACGTAGATAAAATTATTTATTAAAAACAATTTACTTGTTGAATTGTTTATTTTTATGTATATTTTTTTTTCATTCTTAAATGAATTTGCTTAACATAAAATTGTTTAGTTATTGAGGTTATTTAATTTTACCTTATTGTCTGATTTACAGGCGAAGATGTGTCCATTTCTCCTTCCCCAAAACATTCAAAATTCTCTCCATCCGACATGCTGGAGCATCGGCTATGAACAAAACAATTAAAACACAATCATGTTATATTGTACGAACCATACTAATAATATGAAATATCAAAATAGAAATTTATAATAACAAGTTTACTACTGTATAACCTTATTGCAAAACAACAAATAATAACCACTGATACTAATTCAGTACTATTTAGAGAATTGACAACCCACGAAACTGTTGAGTTCTATTGTAAGTACAGAATGTCAACAATAATGTCTATTTTCTGAGATTGAATTTTAGTAACTTATAATCACAATATTCATTGAAATATCTGAAAGTGGCAGCTTGTGGTTCAAAAGTTAGTACAACCTTAGCTAGTAATGTTGGTGGAGCGTGAAAGGGGGAGTAGAGTGAGCCCTTGGCCAACTGGTTTTACCTTCACATTTTAAAAATAGAAAATAATAACCATAATTGAATTCACACAAATATTGCCAGTTTTATTTATTAATTGAAGGACCCCTGAATGTTTCAAAATATTTGAATCATATTTGGTATGTCTCAAACAGTTTCTGAGATAAAGCCACTTTAAATTAAACACATTTTGTCCATGAAACGAAATGAGGTTATTGCTGTATTTTTTGTCTTATGTAACATACTGTAACGATAAATATAGGGTTCATTTGACATGGCGTCAGGAATTTATTTTCGGTTAGTATACTGTAGGTAAGATTTTTATTAAAAAACTAGTGAATCAACTCTATTAATTACAACTTCACTTTTGTAATTAGCCTAACTTAAAACAAACAATAAAGATAACAATTCAGTTTTCAAAAATAATTAAATAATGATTAAAATTGACAAGGTTTATGTTTACTATACGGAAAATATGAAGGAATTATTAATGTAAATATGAAGGAATTTAACATCATTTGAATCTTGTAAAACTAGTATGTGTATAAACAATCTGCTTTAAAAATATTTACATTTATTATATTCAGTGATACACATCTTTCAAGCCTATAGTAAATTTAGGATAAACAAAATGTGTTGAAGCTTAATATTTCGTTAGTATTGGAAGTTATGTTAATGTCAGGTTTTATCATAGTGCCTTAAAAAATGTTAAACACTGCAGAGGACTTTTATTAGAGACATTAAAGGCAAAAATCTAAAATTAATTAAAAAAAGCAACTTATTAAAAAAATATTAAGGGTTTTTTTTTAAATGTAGACCATTTTAACTTTATAGAAGTGTATCATAGTTCTTAACAGTAACTTTTATAAATAAATGCTCAAATTTGTATTATTATAAAGTAAAAAATCATATTTTTAATATAACTTCTAAAATTTAAGAAAAATCTAAAACCACATTCGTTTGAGAAGTACATTCTTCCCTTCCAACAGAACTTTTATTTCCGCCTCTGAATCTAATCTATTGTTAACAATATTATTTTTAACTTTACGCCAGTATTGTTTTGATTAGTATACAGGGTGTATCAGGAAGAAACGGAAAGAATTGCAGGACGTGTTCTACTGGTGAAAATAATGAAAAACGTTCCTATAAACATAGGTACGAAAACGCTTCGTTTTCCAGATATCCGCCATTTTGTTTTTTGTACAAAATAATTCATATATAGAGAACGGTTTGACTGATTGAGTTCAAACTTGGTATGAAGTTTAACCTGACAATGATATACCTCAAGAAAAATAAACGATTAAATCCAATCATGCGTTTCAAAATGGCGGCTGAAAATTACAAACCTAAATTACTCTAAAACCGTTCATTTTAACGAAAATGTCAAGACACCTTTTTTGTAGCCCTTTTGATTCCCTATCGGATGGTGTAACTTTAAAAACAATCGGATGAAGGATAACAGTTAAGTTATGTATACTAATTGGTTTGTTCAACTCGGCATCCTATACAAACACAGTAAATACTACAATATTGTATGGACATTTGTTGTCATTACCTTTGAACTTAGCTATTATCCTTCATCCGATTGTTTTGACAGTTACACCATCCGATAGGGAATCAAAAGGGCTACAAAAAAGGTGTCTTGACATTTTTCGTTAAAATGTACGGTTTTAGAGTAATTTAGGTTTGTAATTTTCAAACAGCCGCCATTTTGAAACGCATGATTGGATTTAATCGTTTATTTTTATTAAGGTATATCATTATCAGGTTAAACTTCATACCAAGTTTGAACTCAATCAGTCAAACCGTTCTCTAGATATGAATTATTTTGTACAAAAAACAAAATGGCGGATATCTGGAAAACGAAGCGTTTTCGGACCTATGTTTATAGGAACTTTTTTCATTATTTTCACCAGTAGAACACGTCCTGCAATTCTTTCCGTTTCTTCCTGATACACCCTGTATATTTTACAACAATTTAAACAAGTATTTCGAATGGCATTTGCTGTACCTGCCTCTGGAAATTCCTTGAATATATTACTTTAATTGTATGCTATGTTATATCGCATTAATAAAATTACGAATGCATGGATTTTACGACTAGATTGTTTCACAGATCGTATCTTAATAACCATTATCTGAAATCCAACCCCAGAACTGTTTTGCTGATTACATAATACTCATGGTGTTATACTTTTATAATCGTATTAGTAACCATACAATTATTATTTTTACTCACCTGTTTTCTTTGCCATTTGATTCGGCGCCACTGCTTAATGTCGCGTCATCAGCGCTAGTTACAATAATATTGTTGGAAACCGCTCCTAGGTTGTGCTGGTGTGCCAAACCTATGCCGTTTTGATCCACGCTCGGCGCCATCATTGTATCACTGCCACCTAAAAAAGAGAATAATGTATGTTAATATATAATATATAATGATGAAGAGCTTATCGTGTAAAATTGATAACAACGTTTTAATAGGCCAATTATACAAAAAAAGAATAGGAATTGAATTAAATTGTATTTGTAGTACTCAATAGTTCTATTAGTACTTAACATTTTTGTATAAATATTTTTACTAACGTTTCAGAATCAACTACAAATATTTATATTATTTTCGTTTTAGACCTCGAACGAACAAGAAAACGAATACTTGGTCGTTTAATGTCTAACTAAAGTCACAACGCATGCGCTTAAGCATCTTAAGATCATTACAGTGTTTGCTTACGTTATACAGGATGCTTATAAAGTTTTGCCGAACTTCAGAATGTGATAGTAGTTATCAATACACCGTGTGAGCTTCGGTAGCCCAAACGTTTCACTTACATGAGTAACAACAATGCATCAACACATCATAAGTTAACCATCTAACAATTAACAATAACCATTTCAGAAATAAATTATACATGTGTAATCGGAATCAGTGGCCTACACCGCACAAAAGAAAAGGGTATTTTCCATAACTGAACCACAAAAGTATTTTTCTTTTACACAGTTTTCCTTCCAACATTTTAGTTGGACCACTTTTGGAAATAGATATTTGAATAACATTTCCAAACCGTATAAAAGAAAACTGTATTTACATAATTTTCCACAAAAAAAAAGTTTTTTTTTACATAGTATTCCTATAGTACTATCTTTTTTTCTCCCAACATTTTATTTCCACTACTTTTACAAATAGGAGTTTGAACCACATTTCCAAACCGCATAAAAGAAAAGGTTATTTTCCATCTTTTCCATAAAAAAAGGTTTTGTTTAGCCTACTTAGTTTTCCTCTAATATCATAATTTTTCTCCCAAAATTTTGGTTGCACTACATTTGGAAATAGGGGTTTGAGTAATTTTCTAGAATACTTTGAAAAAAAACACATTTAAACCATCAGTTTTAATTTCCTGAAATTACACCCTTTCAAAAGATCGTCATACGACAGTACCATCAAATATTTACTTTTTCAGGAACTAAACTTTGGCTTGGGAAAATACAAATTTTTAAGTTCATGCTATTGGAATATTTGCGGGTTGACATGTTTTTTAATTACGCCAAAACATGGGAATCACACGTTCCTTAAAATGGCCCATAAATGATTATATCTTCAACGAAAAATGTTTGTTTTATGTTTCCCAATGCCCTTAACTGTTATTCGTAAATTTGAGCGAATACAATGAAAACAGATAACCTTCTTAGAAAAAACTGAAAAGAGTTATCTATTTTACACGTCAAAGCCGAGTACGGCAGCTAGAGGATTTAAAAGGGCTAAAGGTTAGCTTTTACAATTACCTCTATCCTTTCGCTTTTATCTGATTGAAGCTCGCATGTGACGCTACATTAGATTTCGAATAACTCTACTCACGCGAGAATATAGGAATGAATCAATGATGCAATGTTGTATTTGTAAATAATACTTTAATTTCGTTAACATTGGACAACGATCCAGAATTTCAAAAATCTCGACAGTTCTTCCTTTGACTTTCTCGTCAAAAAATGTCTGCAGAAAATGTTTCTTTGTAAAAAATTGATTGCGCCATTAGCCCTGACGAAAATTCATCAAGGGTATATGCTTACAATAAAATGCTAGTACTAAAAAGTTTATTCGTCACTACTATTAAATATAAAGCTTTTAGACACTATTAATACAAAATTCAAGCATCTACTAGGACATGCCTACAACCTATAAGGATTTACTTGTTATGGTTATTGTCAGCTAGCTGTGATTGTTTGATTTTTTCTGAGAGATCTAGAACATCGAAATTCGTAGAAATCTACAGATCGCTTTTACAATTAAAATACTTTTACTAACGAGTTCTCGTTTGCTAGAAGAGCAGTGTTTTCGTAACACTATTGCTGTACGTCTATTACATAACTAGACTGATTAATTAATTCAACTTTATTTATAATTTTAATGGCTGTGTCCTTCAAAAATTCCCCATTTGCACTAATATATCGCTGCAGTCTTGCTTTCCACTGTTGAAAGGCACGTAGCAAATACACTTTGACAGCTGTTTCGACACATCCAACGTTTTCTTCTTTACAACAGCTGACTCAAAACGTGTCCATTTAAGCGCTGGTTTATCTTTTATGAAAAGATAAACGTCACACGGTGCTAAATCGGGCGATTATGGAAGATCATGTTTAAGTGTAGTAATGTTGTTCGGTCACAAACTGCTTTACAGAAAGTGCTGTGTAAAATAATGAGCATGGCTTTTAATTTGACTTGCTTTTTCTATTCTTGATGATGATTGCGTTTTCCAGTGCAACGAGTGTCATTAGATCGCAGGATCATACTAAAAGATCCAGGTTTCATCACAAATGGTTTATTTTTTTTAAACAAGTTGGGATCTGCGCCAAGTTGCTCCATAAAGTCAACATAAAAATGCTTGCGACATTCGTTTTAATCTGGTACGAAACCCTTGGGACCACCTTTGCACAAACTTTTGTCTTGTTAAGATCCTATAGCAGAAAAGTTTCCACGCGTTGTGTTGTCAATGTTCTAAGGTTCATTCTAATCCTGAGTAGGCGGTCTTTTCGTACAGTCTGACTTATTGCATGGATCATGAATAATACATAGATCTTGCATCCATACGGCAGCAGTGTGGCGAGAATTAGGTTGTCGCGAAAATAGTACATGATCGCGCCGCGAAGTAGCGCTAGGGAGAAATCATTGGTATCATTAGTGTTTCAGACAGCTTCCGTCGTTTCCCCAAAAGATAGCGCTACTATCGTCGAATTTCCAGTGGAACGAAATATTGCTTTGGATCGGAATTCTATTAGGTTATCCAAATACAATGCTTACTGTTTGTACATTTCCTTCGGTTCTTGAAGTGCTAGGACGTCCAGACTTTCAACATCTTCAACATTCTCATGTTCCTCGTCGAATCTTGTGTGCCATTCCTACTTTGAAAACACTAGCTGACCTGTGCGAATATTTCGCAAGTCAGGAGTACTTACCTGATTTAATTAAACAAATTACGTTTATTTTTACGATGTTTTAATTTGATTGACTTGTGTGATAGATTACATTTGCATATATGCAAGTATATGCATATAGAATCTAAACAATTCATCTAACAGCTGTCATGTTAGTTGAACAGATTGTTAATAGATGACGCCTTTAATTACTAACCATATGAAGTGTAATATAAAAGTTTTTTAATACATTTTTGTAATGAAAACATACATTTTAAGATGTTTGTCTAGTTTTCGTCAATAGAGGGGAATATAAGCTTTAAAGTGATGCTTGAATAATTAATTTGTATGAAGAATTAAGGGAGATATCGCTTAACGACAAAAAAACACATTTGAGAAATAATATACCAGGTGTCTTAAAAGCCCCTCTCCCCCTTTAACTTTTGTTTTTGTTAAAACAAACAAATATCCTTTGGGGAACGATACTAACTTAGCCCAAAGTATCTTTTGAAGCAATCGGAAATTTTGAGTGTCCCCTAAAAATGGGGGATTTTGGGGGAAACTCAAAATTTTTAAATGGGAAGTTTGGTCATGTGATACCTCATTTTAAAGGTCTATTTAAGACTAGGAAAATGACATAAGAAAATAAAAATCAGACCACCCAAAACAATATAAACGTGTTGAAATAAATCGACATAAAGTTGCTAATATCTCGAAAAGGAAGCGTTTTTAGAAAACATTTTAAGAGACAAAAGATGTTTATTTCAAAGTGCTTGACTTAAAACATTGCTTCCAAATCGATTTCGTAAATTTTAAGTCGACTCCTAAATTTACGAAATCGATTTGAAAGCTATTTAACAAACACAAAAGTTAAAGTGGGGGGGGGGGGCTTTTAAGACACCTGGTATAGGGATTCTGTTGGTGTTTTGTTCAATTCAAATAAAAATACAAATTGTCAAGTTGTATACTTTAAAAATTTGAACTTTCCGACACACTACAGAAAACACAACCGAATTAAATGACGATTCACAATCATGAATCAACTGAAAGTCACAGAGTATTGCTGCTTGTTATGCGAGTTCAGACACGTCCAAGGTTACTACGCATGCGCTTATAACCAGTTCTGACATGTTTATTGAAGAGGTAAAATCACAGTCTCGTTATTTAATAGACTTGTCCAGTATGTTTAAACCATTGCCAGTGTAACAAGCAATTGATGAAAGTACAGTACGAATGTTTTAACCGTGCCCTCGGCTCGGCTAGTGCGTGGTGGGTTAGCGGTGTAGCGGGGAGGGATTGTAAAGGCAGTTCCACAAACTTCGAATAAACAAAACTGATTGAATAATTATTCGAATAAAATTATTGAAATAAAAACTACTTGAATGAGTCATAGACTACTTGTCTCTTGTTCGAGTATTCGAATAATAATACTGTGGTGTGGTTAAGGTAAATGCCAGACACCAAGTAGGCCTACTTCCCCCCAGGCAGGAAGTTTTCCCCGGAATCTAACTCCAGACATCCGTACCGAGCAAACAGTAAGTCAAACGAAAAAATTTT
This sequence comes from Philaenus spumarius, assembly GCA_018207615.1. Lineage (NCBI taxonomy): Eukaryota > Metazoa > Arthropoda > Insecta > Hemiptera > Aphrophoridae > Philaenus > Philaenus spumarius. The sequence continues at coordinate 93,408 of JAGFPH010002486.1, read as the reverse complement.
TCAAATAAAATATTTAATTTGGACATTTATCTAAAACTTTCTCGCGAACACTTTGTCTCTGACCAACAAACAAAAAACTTTCCAGCGGTGTGAAAATTTCATGTCATTATTAAAGTACATTGTTGTAATATTGATTTTTAAAATATGAAATAGGTTTTGTAATGGATTTTCTTTTACATCAAACGAATCGTATGGTTCTTATCTGCCAAGTGAAAGTTTCATAATTTTACATCGCTGCTAAGTGTATTAAATGTCAGTGTTATTGAAGCTCAGATTTCGCTGTTTCACGACGCTCGGCTCAGTTTTCGTGGAGAAAACTAGAGTAGACAAGAGCGATGTCTAACGTTATCATTCAGGTTAGTACAATTTGGCCGAGGGCACGGTTAAAAAAATCGTACTGTACTTACTGAAAATTGATTTCAAGGATTTTACATTTTTTTTTCAATATAAAAATGTATAAAGTTTTTGGGGAGTACAATTTTAAGGTTTATATATCGCAATTGAAGGATCCAAATGAAATGTCACATGACATATTAATATACCTATTGAACGATACTACCGAACAAATTTGTTTTCGTTTGTATTTTCCAAAAACGAGAAACCCAAAAATATGCTGAAAACAGTTTATTCAGTTCTGTTTCGAGAAGATCTGATCTAACAGACACGACTTGACGTTACTAAGTTCAAACATTCCACTTATACGTCCGAGTTGCAGCAAAGCCTGAATCGTTTAAACCAGAACAATACGTATTTAAACTGATTAACCGTACGATCCAATCTCGCCCGTAACAGTAAACTCGAAGTAAATGCCTATTGAAAGTCTCGAAACGTCTAATTGAAAGCACGATTGTGTTACAGTATCGATTGTCTGTATCGAACTCATTGTACGTCGTGACAGGTCAACGCTCGGTGTGGGAGAAAACGTTGCGTCAGGGCTGAGTGAGCGACGGTTGTGAGAAATATCAGCCGTAACTGATCCCCTGTGCTTCAAGGAATGCTGAGATAAGAATCTCTGCACAGCGGTGGCAAGAATCTTGTTGCTCGCGATTTGAAATAGTTAAATATGATTCAAACATCCGGTGGTTTTGCGAGTTTTTAAGTGGCAAATTACTTAAGTGAAGGCACCGAACTATTGTTGGTAGTACATTAGCTGCATCAATGATAACATTTCAAAATCACTTACCTAAATTCTAAAATGCCTAACAAATATATACAATTTCTAAAGAAGAAATCAATAATTTGACAACGCTGTTGGACCGCTGATGTGAGTTGAGCGAATTTCCAAAATTAAGCATAGCTCATCCTTCCTATTAATGTAAATTCGCTAATAAGGAGACCACGGTTCTCCAACTATTTGGGAAATTGGTCTTCTCACAAAGGCGGTGAATAGCTGACTACGTGTAGGAAATATATTAGAAGAATTTGTTTGCATCTCAGCCTCCAGTACTGCCTCACGCGCTGTTCAATACATTCGCAAAGAACAAACTCGCTTTTTATGGAAATTTTATGCAATTTACGTTTTAATCGATTGTAGGGACCAGACGAGCTATAAGGTCGTGTAAAATACAAAGTGTGCAGAATAATCTCCTACATTTTTATTATTTTAGATAAAACCCCAAAACGGTTTCATTCAAGTACGAAAAAATATTACTTCCTGTCAAAAAGCGAGCTTCTCTGGTATTTTTACTTTCTCCCCCTATACCATAGTATATGGAGAAAGTATTGTATTCGTCAAAATTTTCGAGTTTGAGTTTTTGGTGGAAATATCCGTGTTGGGTCCCCCTGAACCTAAAAAAGTGGTTTTCGGAGTGATGTCTGTGTGTGTGTCTGTATGTGTGTCTGTGTGTCTGTGTGTCTGTGTGGATGTTATCAGACCTAGAGCCTAAACCAGTCGTCCGATTTTGATGAAATTTGGTATGGAGGTACTAATCCACGGTATCTCCAGGCGTTTTTTTTCATTTTTGTGAATTTTTTATTTTTAAGGGTAATTTTCCCATAAAAACCCATAAAATATCGGAAAAATTAATTTTTCTCAAAAACGGCTCTAACGATTTTGATTAAAATTTTACAGTTTATTAGGGACCTAAAGTACTATAAACTGTAAAATTTTAATCAAAATCGTTCGAGCTGTTTTTGAGAAAAGTTGATTTTTCCATTATTTTATGGATTTTTATGGGAAAATGACTGTTAAAAATAAAAAAATCACAATAAATTGGTAATAGTATTTTTTTATTAAGTTTCTATAATGAGGGAGAAAGTATGTGTCAGTTTCCTGATACCGTTTATTATATTTTGGTAAACCTAGCAATTTAAAAACTAACGTGTACCAAATTTGGACCAAATCGGACGTAAAATGCGGCCGTTAGAGTGCGAACACATATTTACCATATATATTTATAACATTTTTAATGACACCCCAAAACGTGTTCTGGGGACTACGATCGGTGCTCATTTACCATGGCCGACCTTAGGTCTCACCATAAGAGTCACTGCAATTTTACATCTTTCCTATGTAAATTCGCTAATACGGAGACTACGGGAGTTAATTCTATTGATACCTTCACACACGAACTGTAAATAATAATTTCTTTTCCCTAGGGAGGAAAGTAAACAGCTGATGCAGGATGTTACTTAGTCCGGCTACGCCTCAGGCGTCAAATGTTTATCTCGTACTACAAACTCAACTTTGCACTCTAGATATACGCAAATAACTATTTCTGTATATCTGAATATTTCTTCTCAAATAAAGATTTTTGTGTAATTAATCGGACCTAAACTAAGTTGGCAGATTTATATTTATGTCTATATCTTTATGAACATAAATTTAATGTTTATGATAAAACACGAATTAAAAGGAGGCCTAAAGATTAAAAATTTACTAGCATTTTAAGTTGGGTGTAAAAAACTTCCGTGTACATTGTAGTATTTTTGTATTTCTAATCAGAATAGAAATCTATAATTTAATCAGCAAACCCAGATTTATCAATAACAGTTAGTTACTGTTTATCATATATCTAAACAGATAGAATACAAAACTGCGTTAACACAGCAAAACAGCATTACACATAGCACACTGCCTGGAGCGTCGCTAAGTAACAGAAACAGTTCTCGTCCGGAAATTTATTCAAATACAGCCTAACTTCTCTGAGTTCAAAGTAATAAACGCTACAAATTCTAGAGGAGCTATTTACCATTAATTTTATTCAAAAGTTAAACGCCTTAAATTAAAACTTTCAATGTCAAAAATCCACGTTTTCGTTTATTTCCTCACATTATTTCCACAAAAGTATTACTTTTCATTGTATTTCGTAGCTCCCGGATTGAGTTATTAAACGAATATAAAAAATAGGTATAAAATTTACCTTTTTACGTCTATTCAATCCTTGTTATAGCTGTGACGACCGCGGTTTCGGGTTACCCCATCTTCCTGGTCACACAAATTAAGCACTAATTTATTAAATAAATAAAACCATTTCTTTCACTAGTGTCGTAAATACACATAACATACACGAGTAACACAGCACAAGTAAGGTTCATTATTGTCCACATGTTGCCCCGGCGAGGGTTAGTTAACTACTGAACTGAAATTAATTTATGTTGGCCGTGGTACGGGGGTTTGAGGTTGAAGTCACTGTAGCCGTGGAGTTTATTTGTTAGGTGTTCGGCGAAGTTAGATTGGGGGGGGGGGGGTCAAAAACTGTCCGTTTTTGGGTAAGTGTTCCTTGAACATTTTTATGAAAGGGCGGCCTGTTTGGTCTATACAGAAATACGGACAATCGTTGCAAGTAAGCTGGTAAATCCCGTTTTTTTTTTTTTTTTTGCTAAATTCACTGTTGTTGTGGTGTTTGTTGAGTAAACGTTCGAGCTTGTTAGACGTTTTATACGCCATTACGATGTTGTGTTTTGACATTAACCATCGGTTAATCCAAAAAACTGCAGATTATCTGGCCTAGTTCATCGCCTTTTATCTGTCCCTCTTCAAAAACCTGATTATGATCGTGAATTAATCACCGTCAAACAGATTGCCTTGGCCAATGGTTATAATAGCACAACCTGATCAAAAAACATAATAGAAAACATTTAAGGTTAATAAACAAAAACAGAAATACGTTTCCATAGAACACGGTTCAAAAGTTATGGCTAATGTTTGTTATCTAACCTAAAATACAAATTCAAATAAGAGTAATTCGTAGACGCTGCTGAACCGCTGACGTGAGTTGAACGAATTTCCAAAATTAAGAATATTATGTTTTACATATTGTCCAAACAGCAGTGCGCTGTGAACCATAAAATCGAAGTAAAATCGACCCTCGCTCTCCATGCCCGGACACACTCACACTGCCTACCTGAGCGCAGATTCATAGAAGATTAGCGCCAGGTAGGCAGTGTGAGTGTGTCTGCGCGTGGGGAGCGAGGGTCGATTTTACTTCAATTTTATGGTTCACAGCGCACGGCTGTTTGGACAAACTGTAGAATTTCAACCAACTATTTGGAAAATTGGTCTACTCACGAAGGCGCTGAATAGCTGACTGCGTGTACGAAACATATTATTTAGTAGAATTTGTTTGCACCTGGTCTCCAGCCCCGTATCATTTCTCCTCGTTCCGCTTGCAGCGAAAAAACTCGCTTTGCAAACTTATCTTCCGGTCTCGGATTGTGGACTGCTTCGCTTCGAGCGTTTGCATCCCGCCCATCGGCCTTGAATCAGAAGCTGCTCCCACTGTAAAATCCCCACGTGTATTTGAACCAGGTACTTTTATGATATTTTATGTTTTAATCGATTTCGGTAAAACCAGGTCCATAACTTTAAAGAATATAGAAAAACAAAATGTGCAGGCTAATCTTCTAAATTTATTTTTTTAGATAAAACTCCCAAAAAATAATTCCAGTAGTACAATTTCAAATTTTTACTTCCGGTCAAAAACGTGCTTCCGGTGGTTGGGTTTTTTTGGCTGACGAACTCGTCCGATCGAATTTATACCACATCGGACGTAAAATGGGCTGAACGGCCATGCGCCCGACTGTGAACAAATCTGTGTACCAAGATTGGTGTTCATTGACCACTACCGAATTTGGGTCTACCACAAGAGTCACTGTAGTAGCTCATCTTTCCTACAATAACCAATAACAATAACCAGCATGAATTACACCTACTACTAAACACATTCCTAACCTAATAATTAGAAACACAAATTGTTGTGATCAAAATGTGAAATGAGCAGTAAATGGAAATGTAAGTAGAACAGAGTTTTAGCTATACGCTGGTTCCCCTCTGTCTGACTGGCCTGAAGTAAAAATGGAAATGCTACTGAGAAATATCCTAGATTAAAAGTTTACAGGTTTTTAAGGAAACGGACGATAATTTTACAAACAGTGAGCTTCTTCACTAAGCTTAGGCCCGTATTACACTGTAAAATATTTTATAAAATATGTTTTATAAAAGTTCTTTGACAAAGATCTTTGATAGTGTAATAGGCCATCTTTTACAATATATTTCTTCTATAACATTTCTTTTATAAAATTTAAGGGGTTGGCATTACCTTTTATAAAATTTTAGAAACATTTTTATCTTTTAGTACAAGTTCAAAATGTTTTATAAAAGAGAACCACTTTTCAAATCTTTTACAATAGATGGATATCATCTTTTATAAAACATATTTTATAAAATATTTTACAGTGTAATTCGGGCCTAAGCTTTGTATTTAAAAAGTGTATACTTTGTATTTGGAAAAAAGCGTTTTTAAAAACTATTATTAGTCCAAAACTTTCTTTTAAACTATTCGTATATTTCAATATTTTCCGACAAATTGAGGTCTTACATTTAGCTTGATAAGCATTAATTGCAGTGGTCCAAGTAATGTTACCAGGTTAAATCATACATGTGATTTAACAAAAGAAAATAATGTACTTTCTACAATCACTACCGGAACGATCATAAAACAAATTAACTATTATTGTGCTAATTCAGTTTTATTGGCGGATTGCTTAGTTTATTTCCTCTTATGTATTAAAACAATTCTCTTAATCGATTGAGATTAAATTGATAAAGTTCCCCTGTATGGGATTGTATTACATAAAAGCTTAGTTCCAGACTACGCCTGTGGTCATTAAACGTAATGAAACACGACACAGGAAGGGAAACCATATTAGAGGCGCCTTCTTGTGTACTTCCCTGTAAATGTCGAGTTCTGTAACACCATACCGGAGGCTATATCATGACTGGGACACCGAGAGGCTAGCATTCCGTCACGTTTGATAAAGAGTTGTTAAATGTAGCCTCTTCAAAGTGCACAATGTATAAAAACTATAACATTTTTCAAATAAAATTAATTCAAAAACATCTAAATCAAGGAAGCATCTTTTTATAACAGATAAAAGCTATTATATAAATACTGTTATCCATCACTAAGGGGCTCCACCTTGCACGCTTCGCTCACCAACCACCGTGTCGACTCGTGGCGAAGCAAATGCAAACAGATTACAGCATTAAATAATCTGATATTTTCACTGAAATGACGATTGATTAGGGCAGAGTCACTTGGATTGTAGTAGGGTGGTGCGGGTGAGGAATCACTAGATGATGACGCATACGATGGGCAAGGTTTTTTGCGAGAATAACAGGATGTTTTATATAGTAGAGCGATATAAACCTGACCTAAAGAAGCTGTTGGTCGTTGATCAAAATTGAACGATTTTAAATTGGCCAAGTAGATTGCTAATAAATTGGTATAATTGGTTTCAAGAAATGTGTGTTGGTTGAGTGTATGCGTAACCTGAAATTGTATTCGGCTTTTAATCCAAATCAGTTACAGTATATATTTATAATTATATGTAATAACAGATGTTTGAATTATAATATAATATGTAAGCTTTTTTCGAGGTGACAAAATGATACCTGAGGAATGGATGCTTTGAGACATCCGAAACCGCGGTGGTACAAATACCAGTAAGCGGATCACGTCTAGAAGGACAAATAGATGGTATTAAATTCAGTGATCCGGAGACTATTCCATAATTAATAAACGGTACCATGAACTGGCACATACTTTCTCACATATATATTTAAATTATTAAACAGATTCACTGTGACTTCATAATTGTAGGTGGGGTAGGAGAGAGGTGATTTATTAAAGTAGGAGACTAACTAATAAATATTATTATTATTACCTAGAGAGAAAACTATTGGATCGATTTCGAACAAATTTGCACCAAACACGTCAATTAGGTCTGTATAGATGCATGAATAAAGGTTTTGAAAATGTTTGAAAAACAGCCCCATTTATGGCCAAAAAAACCCCAAAAATCTGTTATTATTATTATTATTAGCTAAACGAGAATTTTTAGAAAGATACAGCTTTTTGCATATGGAAGGGTACATTAAAGGCTACAAATAAGCCAAATTTTATAAAAATCGTTAGAATCGTTTTGACATGTCTGGTGCAAATTTGTTTGAAATCGATCGAATAGTTTTCGCTCTAGCTTTGTATACATACAGACAGACATTTTGTAAAAAACACTTTATTGGACTCAGGGGGTCCCAAAACGGATATTTCCACAAAAATCTCAACATGATTTTTTTGCGATCACTATACTTTCTCTATAGGCCTACTATAGTATAGTGAGAAAGTAATATCTATATAATAAAAGTGAATTGCTGTTCCTTTGTAAGCGCATCACTTAAGAACGGCTGGACCAATTTGGTTATTTTTTGTTTAAAAATGTTCGCAATAGTCCAAACTAGGTTTTTATATAAAGACAAATTTGAAAAATTTCCCGAAAAAGTATCAAATTTGTAAAAAACAGCCTCTTTTGCATGGACCATAGCGCACAAAATCAGCTGTTTGTATAAAATGCTTAGTAACACATGTTTGTTTACATTCATTACCATTAGCAACTTTACTAGCAAATTTGTAATCAGATTATTATTTTTTCAAAACCAACAGCTTTTTAGGTTAGATTGACCAACTTAAAGCAAACAAAAACCAAAATCAATTAAAAATGCTTACTATATTTTAATTTAATTCAAACATTGATTGTTACATATTATGTATAAAACAACTGATTTGGATTAAAAACTGAACATAATTTTTTAGGTTAGGCCTACAATGAGCCAAAACACGTTCATTGGCAACCAATTGTGCTAATTTACTTATATTCTTCACAACTATCAGTTTTATTAGATTAGGTAAAAGCAAACAAAAGGTTTACTGTATTATTTATAAAGTTTTACAAACTAAATTTGCGTAGTAAATTCTTAAATGGCATAGAAACCATTTTACAATTCGATTACTTAAGTCAATGTAATGTAACGGAATAACTGCCCTTTAAATTAAATAACGCAATAGCGAAGCATTGCTGGGTCTACTAGTCTTTAATAAAGATGTATAATAATCAGCGTACGTTGATAATAATTTACAGTTTTTGTCACCTACGAATTATAGTTTAGAATTTTATGAACGTTTTCCTGCAAATTGTAAAAGATTATCTGAAAAATTAGATGAAAGATAAGTTATATTAGACGACTGTATGGGACCCTTTCGTCCTGATATTGCACTCCCTTAAGGAAAGGAGGACCGGAATGTTAGAGCTCTGGGTACAGATTTGCCAAAATCACACATATTTTTGTGAATGGTAACTAACCTAAAATAACCGTACAGTTTAGTGCACCGGTCATTCTTTGTCCATAAACAAATATCTACCAAGGACGTCTGACAAGCACTTATTATAATCTAATTACGTACTGTTGGCATTTACAAAGTATTTTTAATTCAATTAATCCCGTTATCTTCAAACACTCGTTAAACATACATCTGTTATCAGTTGAAGTAGGTTACTTGATGCTACAGGCAACGAACTATACTACAGTATATATCGATGGCTACAGGTCGTCCAACAATGATACAAAAATTTACTACAGATGTTTTACGAGACTGCTCGGATTCACTAACCAACCACGGAAGGGACCCATGGCAACGGCAATGCAAACAGATGATTGTATACGCTGATATTTTTAAGGAAATGACGATTGAGCGGTGACGTATGCATAGCTAATCTAACATAGAGATCGAAATAGACACGACCATCCCCAATAATTAGAATTCCGACATGCGTTGTAATTTCACCATTAATATTTATATAATCAATTAGCTGACCCGTACGGCGTTGCACGTGGTGGTTGGTATTTTCAGTCTTTTTAACGTAATTGTATTCTTTTTAAGTGTTCAGTCAGTGAGTGGTATTTGGCTTTTATATATATAGATCTTAAATAATAAAAGCACTATTGTCATAATAATAAAAGATCTGAAATTATGATTTTAGAAACTTTGATCCCCCCAAACCCCTCCTGAAATTTCGAAATTTTTCATACCCTTTCTTAGTGAGCACTTATGGCCTTAGAGGAAGCTACATACCAAATTTAATTCCAATCTGTTCGATAATTTTGGAGAAATCGTGATTTAGTCATTTTTACCCCCAAACCCCACCCCCAAATTTCCAATTTTTTTAAACCCTTTTTAGTGAACACTTTGATCCTAGAGGAAGCTACATACTAAATTTCATTCCAATCCGTTAGTTTTGAAGAAATCGTGATTTAATAACTTTGATCCCCCCAAACCCCCTCTAAAATTTCGAATTTTTTCAAACCCTTTCTTAGTAAGCACCTATGACCCTAGAGGAAGCTGCATACCAAATTTCATTCCAATCCGTTGGGTAGTTTTGAAGAAATTGTTTTTTAATTACTTTGATCCCCCCAAACCCACACTAAAATTTCGAATTTTTTCAAACCCTTTCTTAGCGAGCACCTATGGCCCTAGAGGAAGCTACATACCAAATTTAATTCCAATCTGTTCGATAATTTTGGAGAAATCGTGATTTAGTCATTTTTAACCCCAAACCCCACCCCCAAATTTCCAATTTTTTAAAACCCTTTTTAGTGAACACTTTGATCCTAAAGGAAGCTACATACTAAATTTCATTCCAATTCGTTCGTTAGTTTTGAAGAAATCGTGATTTAATAACTTTGATCCCCCCAAACCCCACTCTAAAATTTCGATTTTTTTCAAACCCTTTCTTAGTAAGCACCTATGACCCAAGAGGAAGCTGCATACCAAATTTCATTTCAATCCGTTCAGTAGTTTTGAAGAAATTGTTTTTTAATTATTTTGATCCCCCCAAACCCACCCTAAAATTTCGATTTTTTTTCAAACCCTTTCTTAGTGAGCACCTATGGCCCTAGAGGAAGCTACATACCAAATTTCATTTCAATCCGTTCGATAATTTTTGAGAAATCGTGATGAGTGAGTCAGTGAGTGAATGGTATTTCGCTTTTATATATAGATAACATCAACCAAATTTTGATATTACCAACTACAGGAAACAATATATAATATGTAACACCACACGTTTAACTTATAATACAGTGAGCATTTTGTTTGCCTTTACCTAACCTAAAATAAAACTGCTCGTTGTGAAGAATAGTTACCCGCTTCTAAATTCGCCAAATTGGTTGCAAGTAAACGTGTTTTGGTTCATTGTAGGCCTAACCTAAAATTATGTTACGTTTTTTATCCAAATCAGCAGTTTTATTTATAATATGTAACAGCAGATGTTTGAATTGAATTATAATACAGTAAGCATTTTTCGTTGATTTTTACTTTCTCACTACACTATAGTATAGAGAAAGTATAGTGATCGCAAAAAAACTCGATGTTGAGATTTTTGTGGAAATATCCGTTTTGGTACCCACTGAGTCCGAAAAAGTGGTTTTTACAAAATGTCCGTCTGTATGTCTGTCGGTCTGTATGTCTCTATGTATACAAACCTAGAGAGAAAACTATTCTATCGATTTCGAACAAATTTTCACCAAACATAATTAAGAATGTATGGATGCACGAAAAAAGGGTTTGAAATTTTTTTAAAAACAACCCCCATTTTGGCCCAAAAAAACCCCCAAAAAATCGGTTATTATTTTTTTTTTTATAAAAAAACGGCTCTAACGATTTTGATAAAATTTGGCTCATTTGTAGCCAACCTTAATATTTTGAAAAACAACCAACTTTTTGGCCAAAAAACCCCAAAAAATCAGTTATTATTTTTTTTATAAAAAAAAACGGCACTGACGATTTTGATAAAATTTGGCTTATTTGTAGCCCTTAATGTTCCCCTACGATTCGCAAAAACCCGCACCTTCCTCAAAATTTTCGTTTAGCTAATACTGTAATAATAATAATAGTTTTTAACAGAATTTTAACTATTTTTCGCTTTTAAATACAAATTTTGCAAAATCTTTCTTAGTGTGCGTCTATGACTCCATACGAATATAACATTAAATTTTCGTATTAGTACCTTAAGAAGATTCTGCTCCCAGTTAATTCTACGTCAGTCAATCATTCAGTCAGGGCAAAGCCTCTTGTATATATATATATATATATTATATATATATATATATATATATATACATTATATTAATGTGTAGGGGAATCAAGCTAAACCCCACCAAACTGCATATTAAAATACTTGTTCAGTTCCGATTATTGGAATACTTTCTAGTTGGTATAATTTATATAGCAAGTAAAATTACATAACGATACCTTTTCCGTAAGAGAAAATCAATTAAGTCAGAGAGACGGACAAACTACCAACTTTTATACGAAACAGCAAAAATCGCATATTTTACAAGAAGATTGTACAATCATGTTAGCAAATTGAAGATTTTATTTGAAATGTTGTTACACGATGGGCGTGGAAGCTCCCTAGAGACGCACCACATGGCTTTTAAACAGATTCATAACCTTATCGTGTAAGCCAAGCAGATTAAATGGTATGTATGAACATTTTCCTGTGGGTTTTTAGAGGCGGAGACTTTATTATATTATAACTGTATTTAGTTGTATTGTATTTTTTTTAAAAAGAAGCATTTTGCCAAGTATAGCACGCGTGGGTTATTACAAGAACACATTCGCAATGTGTTTAACCCCCCACAATTTAGCTCTCCTTTATGATAACTTATAATTATTTTACTTTCTCACTATACTAAAGTATTGAGAAAGTATAGTGATCGCAAAAAAAATCGATGTTGAGATTTTTGTGGAAATATCCGTTTTGGGGCCCCCTGAGTCCAATAAAGTGGTTTTTACAAAATGTCTGTCTGTATGTATACAAAGCTAGAGCGAAAACTTTTCGATCGATTTCAAACAAATTTGCACCAGACATGTCAAGTAGGCCTGTATAAATGCACGAAAACGGTTTTGAAAATTTGTGGAAAACCACCCCCTTTTTGGCAAAAAAAAAAAACACAAAAAAATCAGTTATTATTTTTTTATAAAAAAACGATTCTAACGATTTTGATAAAATGTGGTTTATTTGTAGCCTTTAATGTACCCTACTATATGCAAAAAGCTGCATCTTTCTAAAAATTCTCGTTTAGCTAATAATAATAATAATAATAACTGATTTTTGGGGGTTTTTTGGCCATAAAGGGGGTTGTTTTTCAAAACCTTTTTCGTGCATCTATACAGGCCTAATTGACGTGTTTGGTGCAAATTTATTTGAAATCGATATAATAGTTTTCTCTCTAGATAATAATAATAATATTTATTAGTTAATCTGCTACTTTAATAAATCACCTCTCCTACCCCACCTACAATTATTATGTCACAGTGAATCTGTTTAATATGTTTTTTAAATATGTTTGTGAGAAAGTATGTGCCAGTTCCTAGTACCGTTTATTTATACTTTCAATGATCCAAAATAATTCCTTCTCCTCTCGTCAAGATTCAAGTTTCTTAATAACTAACATAATATAAGGGGTCTTCTTCTGGATGATCAGTTTTTTAACATGAGATTTCATGGGTAAAAATTTTGTTTTAATTTCTAGAAACATATATTATGTGTAGAAACGATTCTTTTACCAGCTACTCGCCATTAAGTTTTTTACTAAATAATGTATACCCCAAGAATTAATTAACCGATTGAGGTGAAATTTTGCACTGTACTCATCGACGTAAAAAACTTAGTTTGAAAAAGATAACAATTCGACCACGCAGCTAAACCGCTGACGTGAGTTGAGCAATTTTCAAAAATTAAGTTTATAAGCCTATGTTTTAGGGTTTCAACCAACAATTTGGGAAATATGTCCATTCACGACGGTGCTGAATAGCTGCAAAATGGTTCGCACGCCTTTCCGCATATTGGGAGTATCTTCAATACACAATGCATTGCGTGCTTCGCATGCCATTCCGCATATTTCGAGTATCTACAATACACAAAGCATTGCGTGCTTCGCACGCCACTCCTCATGTTGGGAGTATCTTCAATACACAATGCATTGCGTGCTTCGCATGCCATTCCGCATATTGGGAGTATATTCAATGAACAAAGCATTGCGTGCTTCGCACGCCACTCTGCATATTGGGATTACCTTCAATACACAATGCATTGCGTGCTTCGCACGCCAACCCCACGTTAAAATCCACCACGTGGCTTTGAACCGGGTACGTTTATGGTATTTCACGTTTTGTTCGATTTTGGGGGAGCCAAGCGAGCTATAGGGTCGCGTAAACAAAAAGGAAAATGTGCAGAATAACATCCTACACTTATATTGTTAGAAAAAATGGAAAAATAAATTATTCTCGTAGGAAAAATCTAAAAAAATAGTTACTTCCTGTCAAGAAATATGCTTCCGGTTGTTGGATTTTTTTGGCTAACGAACTCGTCCAAGCGACATAGACAACCAACATGTGTACCAAATTTGGACCAAATCGGACTTAAAATGCGGCCGCTAGAGTGCGAACACACATATACATATGATTTTTAATGACACCCCAAAAACGTGTTCTGGGAACTATGATCGATGCTCATTTACTACTCCCGACCTTGGGTCTTACCACAAGGGCCACTGCAATAGCTCATTTTTCCTATGGAAATTCGCTAATAAATTTCTTCTAATAAATAGAACATTATTGTAGTTTGAAGCGTTTCAATGACATAGCCTACTGCTTTCAGCAATGTACACTAAAGGATGCTATTTTACTATTAGGCCTACCCTTTGTTTGACCATTTCCATTCGAAAGGTAATTAAACCTAAACTGGGTTTCACATTGATTTTGGCATGCGCAATAGTTTTTGTGTAAATAACAAAAATTGTTTTAAGTAATAGAGAGATTAAGTAAAGAGAGATTTTTGTCCCACGATAATTTCTTTTGGTAACATACCCCGTTTAAATTCAACTAATTGTTGTTCAAAGAATTTAAATGGCCACCATTTTCAAATCCGCGAAGAAAATTGATTGTTTGTTGTTGGTAAATTAGGTCTTCATAACCCAAATCGGCCTACATCCCTTTATTATTCAAAGTACATTTTTTTTAAACTAGACGGCCGTGCTCGCTTCGCTCACCAACCCCGAAGGAAATACAAACAGATTATTGTGTATTCTGATATTTTTACGTAAATTACGATTGATTAGGATAGAGGCATTTGGATCGGGTTTGGTTGGTGACTTAAATCTCTACGCATGCGAAGTAGGGCCAGAAATTTTGCGCGAATGACAGGTATTATTTTATATAATACAGGGAAAAAATAATGGCTAAATGGGAAACTAATCATTTTAGTGCACGTGTTTTTTTAAAGAAATGAACTATGTATTTCTTAAATTTGATGCATACAAGAGCACTGGTACATAATATTGTAACATTGATTAGTTTCTCTTCATTACTGGTGATTCTATCCAGAAAACTTCTTCAAACAAACTATTTACAGAAATAACATTCGTTTACACAAAGTGCATTTTCAAAAGTTACACAAAATGGATATTGGAAAAGTTGATAGTTGGTGTTTTTACGTTTCAAAGTTGGTATTACTGTTATGGGTGATTCCCCTCAGATTGTTTCAGTTCGTTTAACGATAACCGCCTTACTTTCATCAAATGTCTTCTCTCTGTTGATGTTATCGCGTTTCTATTATACGGAACTAGAACACTGCGTCCTGTCCTGAAGTGGAATTAACCTTTTCCAGAGAACCATTCACAAACGAAGTAGATTGGTGGGGTTAGCGATGACCTATTCCTGAAACATGCGCAGTAGAACGTGAGTTTTGATTAGGACAGAGGCACTTCGTTCGGGGTATGGTGGAGGGGTGTAGCGGAGACCTGGCTCCTGACGTATGCGGATTAGCGTAGTCATTTTTGCGTCACTACTGGGATTCTTTTGTTTTATTTAGAGAAGTGTGCACTTATCAATGCAGGAGTAAGATCCAACTTCCCATGTCACTCAGAACATAAGGTAAACCAAATGTTTTTTTTTTTACTGACATAATGTTACAACTGAGCTTGACTCATTTAGCAACTTCTAATCCATTATAGTCACAGTGCGATGGGCAACGCAAACAGCCCAATTGATGTTCCCTTATAATGATTAATTAACTTAAAAAATCAAGTCAGCTGGCTTGGTCCCCTTGAGTCTACGAAGCCGACTGGGTGCATCCAACATCCTCAGGATCACTGTGTTCGGGTGTCCCCGAAGGCGCTGATGGTGTCGTCTTGCATGCATCTTAATTTCTTCGTCAACCGTGTTGACCTTCAAGTCTCTGCGTAGATCTGAGTTTCTGATAAACCATGGTGCATTCACTATGCCCCTAAGTACTTTGTTTTGAAAGCTTGGATGATGCTTCTGTTTGAAGGTTTGGCACAACCCCACAACTGGATGCCACATTCCCATATTGGCTTCAATGTCTGCTTTTACAGGAGAACTTTATTGTAAGTGTTCAACTTCGAGCGTCTTCCATTTAGCCAGTGCATTTTCCCATATTTAATGTTTAGCTCTTTCTTTTCCATTTTGATGTGCTCCTTCCAGCGCAATTTAGAGTCTAGCTTTAGACAAAGATATTTAACAGTATTGCTGTAAGGAACAGGTTTTTTATTTAATTCCACAGGGAGATGTTGTTTTTTTTCGTATTAGTGAAGTTGATGTCTTGGCTTCGTTTAGTTTGACCTACCCTCCACTTTTTGGTCCAGTGACTCACTTCATTCGAAGCTCTTTTCAAACCGGTTGTCGACTCATTTAAAGAATTTCCTACTGCCACAATTGCGGTAACATCCGCAAATGTTGCAATGTCCACTCCCACAGGCTCAGGCATATCTCTAGTGTAGAGCAGGTAAAGAACCGGGCCCAGAACACTGCCCTGCGGGACACCAGCACTAATTGGTTTCAATTCTGAGTGCTCACCTCCATACTTCACCCTGAAGTATCGTTCGGTGACATATGAGGTAAGAATTTCATATAGTTGCTTTGGGAGATCTCTGTACATCTTGTAACGCAGCCCCTGATGCCAGACAAATCAAATGTGTTGTACAAATTGGATATACCTTTTTTATAGTTTTAAGGCAAGAAACACCGACGAATTATTTTTGCAATAAATAATTGAATTAATCTTTGATGGTTCGCCCGACATAAGGCACAAAAAGCGTCTAAACATAGGTGTTTTCATAAAACGTCACTGTTTAGTGACAGTTCTGTTGTTTTGTAAAAAAACGAGATAACGTAGCTCACTTTACCCGGGCGGCATGATCAATACAATAACAAATGTTGACTCAAAATCGGTTTGATAGGTTTCAACTAAATCAAAGTAAACGAATTCCCGTCCCAAGATTAAAAGTTTATTGAAACGTACCAATAGCAATATCCCGTAACAAGCTTTTGATCCGATTATTTTGTCGTCTATATCATAGATCATGAATAATAAATAAGATCATGCATGCATACGGGGGGCCGAGTGCCGAAAAAAAGGTTGTCGGGAAAATAGTGCATGATCGCGCCGCGAGGTAGCGCTAGGGAGAAATCTTTGGTGTTTCACACCGCTTCCGTCGTTTCCCCACAGATATCGCCACTATCGTCGAATTTCCAGTGGAACGAAATATTGCATTGGATCGGAGTTCTATTAGGTTATCCAAATACAATGTCTATATTTACCGTTTCGCTTTATCTTCAACTATTTAGCCGCCATGAAAGGCCCCCGAACAGTGGGTTAAATCGATTCGCTGTTCAGTCCTATTTAAAATAAAAACACGATACACAGCCCACGCTATTCAGGCGGCAATGATGACGCATCAGTTTCTTGTTTTTTGTTGCATTAAAATCGGTTTAGGTGCAACAAAACCTCAAGTACACACAGATATTATTAACAGTTACGTCACTTTGATTATGGCTCTAGCACCATAAATCGCAAAGTTATTATGGAAACATTGCACTTGTTTATAGATTGATGCGATTGAAACAGGGAAACCCAAGGCTATTTGCATTTGTAATTATTGACGTATTGAAAGGTTATACAAGTTTTCAAGTAGGCAATTTGGCAGTTACCGTGACAACGATGTTGTGTCTTAAAGAACAGCTGTTTGTGAGAAACTCATTGTTGTTTATTGTTTAGGAATCAGGTGCATTCTGAGAAGTGTAAGCGAGGCACGCCCCTACGCAGTTTTTAATTAATTTTCCATAATGGCTTATGTAGCCTACACCTACCTGTATATAGACTATATTTTTTAACTGTGTTTAGATGATAGACTGGCATATTATATTCTCTAAGAAATAATAATAATATCATAGACAGTTTTTTAGACGTAATTTTTTAAACAATTTGTGATTTTGCAAGTCTGCAAAAGTTTATGTCATATATCTATTTTTTTAATGCCTGTCATTCACGCAAAAACCCTACTGCGCATGCGTCAGGATCCAGGTCACCGATACGCCCACTCCGATCCGAATGACTCTGTCCTAATCATTCGACAATTCCTTAAAAATTTCAGATTATACAATAATCTGTTTGCATTTGCGCGCAATAAAATCATACAATAAAGTCATCTACGCACGATGCAAGCAAACAAATTTGCATTTAAATTCGCTTCCTAACCTCAATCCAAATGTCTGCCCGTGTTGTGTTACATTTTCAGTTGACCCGTTGTCAGTACGATTGTTTCCACGCCAGAGAACGCTTTGTAAAAATACGTACACACAACACGAGGGGTGAAATTTCACGCTTAATTGCGTTTCCTCGTTTCATCTCGCTGGAAAATTAAACATTTAACAATTTTCCGTTGAACTCATCCGCGAATGATACACGTTAAATAACCTACGAACACAATGGAAACAGAAACGTGTTTTTGACAGCTGTGAAATTTCCTTGTTAATTATTTTCTGTACCGAGTTATCCGTTTAATTGTTTTATTTTTTTAACGGCTTCACTTAAAAGCCGGTAGGAGCAACGCCTCTTCATTAAAAATACTGTATTAATGAAGCAATCAACGGTAGTAGGAAAAGTATTATAATTTTCAGGGATTTAGCTACAGCTTTCGATTCGCTAGACAGACAAAATTTTCTTAATAAATTGGACTTTTCCGTGGTAATGCGTACTCGTGGTTTGAAAAATATTTGTCTATCAGGAAATTTTTACTTTTTGTCTATCGTTACTTTTTATCATAAAATTGGTTGCAAGGTCTCATTTTAAGCACAGTGACAATACGCATCCTTCTTGCAATATACATTTTTTAAATGCTTTTGATTTGTTATGTAATTGACATTTTGTAAGTACAGTACAAAGTTTGAATTTTTTTCCTAGCACAATAAAAAATGTATAATGAAAAATAATTTGCAAGCCGAATCCGAAATTTTATAAAGGATATTCAGTTTTTTTTCAACACTCAATTACAAAAGATAGACTTATAAAATGGTTTGAAATGAGGCAATGTCAAAGCGTTCAGCTGCAATAAATTGCACTGTTTAGATATGGATATAGTGAGAAGCGGTTGCGTTTCCGGTTGCTTTCTCGTTTACTGGAGCAGATCCTTAATGTTGTCAGTGTTTGGAGTAAATAGTGAACTTCAGCCTGTGAAATATGGCTTCTTCCTGAGTCAACGTTAGAGCCAATTGTGTTTTTGACTTATATAAATAACTTGCCTAAAATCAATATTGGCGGTAATTTTTACCTTTTTGAGGACGATACTGCTATTCTATTCGAATATAATAGTTGGGAAGGTTGTAAAAGGTTTGTCGGTAATGAAAAAATGTCTCGATCAAAATCGCAGGAGTGAACAAATTGTTTTCAGTAGAACGCAGCTCTCCAAGTGGCATGGCTGCACACTACTAGCATTGAGTTCGAGTACGATTCATTCTTTCGCTAGCAAATATAGGGCAGCTTCATAAAGACGGAAAATAGAGGCACAGAGAATATAAGTAATACCAGAGTGTTCGAAGGATAGGGAAATGTGTTTCGCCTTTACTGAAGCGCTGGTGTAGCATCGGAACCGAGCTTAGTGGCCAAGAGACTAGCGTCGTTGCCGCTTTGAACAGTGTGTGAGAGAGAGAGAGAGAGAGAGAGGAGATGGACAGCTGATGCAAGCACGCTAAACATTACGGCGACAAAAAAGGACACTGGGCCGGGTGTTGGCTGCACGACTTGGCAACGTTAGCTAGCTAACATCGCTTGTCGCTCTCTGCAGCGGCCAGCTAACATATTAACGAAATTACCGAAACACATCTTCCTATCCTTCGAACACTCTGGGTATTACTTATACCCTCTGCGATAGAGGGTTACGGACGTAACACTGATTGGAAAACTACTGAAATGCGTGACAATGTATGCATGCGTTATTAAACACAGCTTTCTCTCACACATTCATAATTAACGGATATATTATTTTCATATTCCTCCGCGAGTTGATGTGATAACCACCAGAGTGTAGGATAAACACTCAAATAGTAACATTAATTCGGTGCGTACACGCTTCCACAATAAAGCAGACTTTTTCGTCATGAATTATCCAAATTTATTGAAATTACTTTTATTTGAAAGATAATTAAACTTTGAATGTGGTGAGCTTTTTACATTTATGATATTTGTATTATTATTTAATAGGAAAAAATTGCAAACTTTGATTTTGAGACAAGTCAATGATCAAATTTAAGTAAAAACTAATTTTAAAAAACTAAATGGTATCCGCACTCGGACTGTCCTAACCTTAAAAATTACATATTCAAAATGATTTTCTGATCAGTATTACTAAAGTAATTTTGTTATGCGACTAACATTGATTGCTCTTATGGGAGTTGAAATTCAAGATAATGGCAGGGTCTGCCGAGCCCTAAAACAAAATGCCTTCCAATAGACCTTAGTTACTATAGTGATTGACCTTATGGACGTATTAAATTACACTCGGCATGTAGTAATATTGCTGGTGTTGACTCTTACAAATATGTGCTTAAGTGTCTTCTTTGATAAACGCTTGTTGACTAATTGAGTCGTAAAATTACAAAACTAATTTATGTTTTTAGGGATTTAAATGAAATATTCTATTTTTGTTTCAACACGAGAATTTTGCTTTGCACTTTAGAAATCGTTGTTTTCGGGTATTTTTTTAATTGAATGGATAAATAAACGTATATCACAAGTAAACTGAATGTCAGCAAGTAGGTTCGAACCTATGCCGTATAACTGTAGCAGATTGGACGAACACCCACTCTCCTCCCCGACTACATATCAGAGTAGGTCCTCCAAGAAAATATAGATATTTAATTATATACTAGGGGCTCTTCCCCTAGACGCTTCGCTCGCAGTTGGAAAATTCGCTAAAGGATCTCGTTAATCTTTGGCTCGTTTGTACATGGGTGACTGAGCATAAATCAGCTTCTCGGGTGAATAGCGGCTAGACGGATGATCGGATCTTAACAGGTCCCATGTGTATCACATGTGCTGCATGTGTAACCTCAAACACAAGTGGTTTAATCAGGCCCAATTTATTCTAATTCCAACGTGCTAAAGCAGTATAAATTAGCTTGTTTATAACAGTAATTAAAAACTATCCAATGAACAGCTGACTTTGGATAATACTCAATCTCAATTATATTCCACTCCATTTCCAAAGTGCTAAAACAGTAAAAAATTGCTTGTTTATAAACAGCTGTTTTGATCGCTTTATTTACTATTTCGTTGTTATTTTGTTACCAACATGGCAACCCATAAGACCCTATGTTCAAATTTTTCAACTTTTAAATTAGATTTTCCCAAAAAATGTCGTTTTTACAACTATATGGGTGTACTTAAAAATCAAAACTACACCTAAATACGAGGGCTATCCAGAAAGTAGATTACGTTTTCGTCTGTGCCCGCAAGGGGCGGGGCTAGCGCGGCCATCTTGGTGTCTGTGCGTTACGCCGCTCAGTCGGCATCTAGCCGTGCTAGTGAGAGGTTCGTGCTGTACTCCGTCGAGTTACTGTGACAGTTTGAAATGTCTGCCTTAATTGAAAATGCCGCGAACTGTGAGGTGCGTGCAGTAATAAGGTTTCTGACTGCAAAAAACTGTAAACCGATAGAAATCTATCGGCAGCTTTGTGAAGTGTATGGGGACAATATTATCACTGAAGGTGGAGTGCGTCAGTGGGTCATAAAGTTTAAAAATGGCCGAACTAATGTTCACGACGAAGAGCGAAGTGGAAGACCCAGCATAGTGACTGCCGAACTTGTCGAAAAAGTCGATGCCGAAGTCCGTGAAAACCGAAGATTCACAATAACGGAACTCTCTATGAGTTTTCCACAAATTTCGCGAAGTTTGTTGCACGAAATCATCACCGAAAAGCTTGGTTACCACAAGTTTTGTGCAAGATGGATACCAAAAATCAGCGAATGACTGCAGCGCTAACGTTTTTGGACGCTTACGATAAAGATGGCGACTCATTACTCGATCGCATCGTTACTGGTGACGAAACATGGGTTAAACATGTGAACTGCGAGACGAAATTGCAGTCAATGCAGTGGGGCCACACAAATTCCCAAGAAAAACCCAAGAAATGCATCCAAACGACGTCGGCAAGGAAGGTGTTGGCGACTGTTTTTTGGGACAGGAAAGGTGTAATTTTTGTGGACTTCCTGGAAAGAGGCACTACAATAAACTCTCAAAGGTATTGCCAAACTCTGCTAAACCTCAGAAGAGCAATACAAAACAAGCGCAGGGGAAAGTTGAGCTCAAAGATCTTGATGATTCACGACAACGCCCTGCCCAACACGGCAAATGCCACTCGCCAAGTTCTTGGATTCTTTAAGTGGGAGTTGTTTCCTCATCCGCCGTACAGTCCCGACCTGGCACCGAGCGACTTCCACTTATTCCCAGCAATGAAGAAGTGGCTGGCTATTCAGCGTTTTGATGACGACGCACAGCTGCAAGAAGAGGTAACCAAGTGGTTGAAGGCGCAGGCGACCGAATTCTACGACGAAGGAATTTCCAAGCTCGTCCATCACTACGATAAGTGCCTTAATTTGAATGGTGACTATGTAGAAAAGTAGTATTTAAGTGTGGCTTTCATCTGTATATAATAAAAACAATTTCCAATACTTTGTTTATTTTTAATTCCAAAACGTAATCTCCTTTCTGGATAGCCCTCGTACAAAATTTCTTTGAATTCGTTAGAGCCGTTTTCGAGATCCGCGACAGATACAAGAGTTGCTCATTTAAAGTAATAGGATTATATTATGTTAGCGGTCTAATAAACAATCTAATGGAAAACAAAGAACTCACGATCGAAATATCTTCTCAAACTAATTTGTGTAGATTGTTACAAATATTTACTATACAGATTACAATTTGTATATTTTGCGCATATTTTACGTACGTTTGTGTTGTTTGACAGTCTGTCTGTCTGTTTGTTTGTTCGAACTAATCTCCAGAATGGCTGAACCGATTTTGACGAAACTTTCATTGACTTTTCAGAGAATATTTTAGGCTACTTTTTTATACCGAAAATATTTAAAATTCCTGAAAAAAATTGAAAAAATGGACAAAATTAGGGATTTTGTGGACAAATGTTGGGAATGTTGGAATAGTGCCCAACTTAGATCTAAGTGCCTCTGTCCTAATCAATCATAATTTCCATAAAAATTCCTATTGAAAAATGTAATAATTTAAGATTTT
>JAGFPH010002486.1:35223-47660 GCA_018207615.1 Philaenus spumarius | reverse complement strand
GTCGGCTCTAGCTGTCGGCCATGTTGGCTGACACTCCATAAGACCAATGTTAAATTAAAATCCAAATTCTTCCTTTATTTTTGATCGGAAAATTATAAACGATATGTCATTTTAAAGCTATGGTCAATAAGCATGCAAATGACTTTTTAAAAATTTAGAAAAATATTTTGTTTAATATTTATTAACAATTTAAAACATTGATTTTTAATATTTTTTTATGTTCTCACTATTAATTATAGCAAAAAACTACCAAGCCATTCGGATGAAGAATTTTGTCCCCAAGAGTTTGGTATTTAAAAAAAAACGCTATTTGAATAATTGCGGGTTTTAAATGGATTTAGGCTGAGCAATGTCCACGTAACCTACCGCCACTATAGCGAGTCGCAGGTTGCTTTCTGTTTTACTAGAGCCGACCCAGTTACACCTAGAAAACGAGCCGACTCGAATTTAACATTTTACTACCTACAACAAAAACATACACTAAGACAAACCTATTTGATACAGATGGAAAACAAACCTCTACCCACTTGCTTGTAGAAAAGAGAAAGCATCACTTTACCAAGAATCAGCTGTTCTAAAGGAGGAAGATGAACAGCCAAGGCCAAGTCTCTCCCACGTAATGGCGGTAATGACGTCACCAGGTAACCACGAACAGTCAACAGGGCGGAACTATGGTCATTATGCAATAAAGCCAATCTGAACACATTGGTTTCCGCGTTTTTGAATTACACTATCTGCGATTTAATCGGTTGTTATGAAAATGTTTTTATTCTAGAAAATACTTTCATAAAGGTACTGTTTCATAACAGTATTAAAAAGTAATTAGCAAAACGAAGCTCAAAACCACAACTTGTGGATGGTTACAGGATGGATAAAACGTATAATAACGGCTGGATTTCTTGACTTCAAACTAAGATAGAGAAAATTGTTCGCCCTCTCATTTTAAAGGAATGTAAATTTTTACTTTCTCCCCCCTATATTCGTCTCCATAATATATGGAGAAAGTATTGTTTTCGTAAAAATTTGCGACTTAGAATTTTTAGTGAAATTATCTGTTTTGGTGCGCCCTGAACCCCAAAAAATTGTTTAGTGGAATTATCTGTGTTGATGATCCCTGAACCCAAAAATATTTTTAGTGGAATTATTTGTTTTGGTGCTCCCTGAACCCAAAAAAGTGGATTTTTGGTGATATCTGTCCGTGTGTCCATGTGTCTGTCTGTCTGTTAGGATGTGTTAGCTGTTAGCTGGAGACCGTGCCAACGGTCCGATTTTGATGAAATTTGGTATGTAGATTTTGGTGGTGTAGCTCTGCAATATCTCCAGGCATTTTTTAAATTTTTTCAAATTTTTTATTGTTAAGGGATTTACCTCCCAAAAATGGCCAAACAACGAGAAAAATCAAAATTTCTCAAAAACGGCTCAACGATTTTGATAAAATTTGGCTTATTTGTAGCCCTTAATGTGCCCTACCATTTGCAAAAACCGCATCTTTCTAAAAATTCTCGTTTAGGTACTAACAATAATAATAACAGATTTTTGGGGGTTTTTGGTCAAAAAGGGGTTGTTTTTCGACATTTTTCAAAACCTTTTTTCGTGCATCTATACAGGCCTAATTGACATGTTTGGTGCAATTTTTTTGAAATCGATAGAATAGTTTTAATAATAATAATACAATATGGATGTGTGTTACATGCATCTAATATTTTCCATGGTATGTCCTACTTTTGCAATTATTCAAAATAACCACCTCCTATGCTACTCTTGGGAAGGTATAAAGTTTCAACAGGGAGAAAGTATGTGGCAGTTATCTGGTACCGTTTGTTTATATTTCAGTGGTTTTAAAATGGTGATAAAATCTAAAACCATACTAAAAGGTATATTTTAACGTTTTTTATAGTTTTTTGCCGATAATCTGAAACCAATCATTTATTAAACTTACGGTAATTTCAAGCCGAAATTAAATGGGAATTACTGTTTTATCTCCTACCCCAACTGACTAGAGCCTTTCAAAAATCTAAATTTTAAGTCCAATTTACGACAGAAAGTTTGGGGTTATAAAAACATTCTAAGAATTTTAAAAAAAACTTAAATTTATGTGTAAACTACACAAACGTAGAGGTAGGTTTCCATTGGATATTTTTAAGTTGGTGTCCATATTCAGAAAATGTATGATTTCACAATTTTGAACCCACTGACTTAGATTAAATTTGGATTAAGAAAGTAGATTTGCATCGGAAAACATTTTGAAATCGATGCAGTACATCTCGAGTTATATTTTTCAGCTGTTTAAAAAAATTCAGCTGTTTGTATACAGGGTGCCCCGTAATAAAATTGCCATAGATAATGGTTCTAAGGGTCAAAATAAAGAGAAAATCAAGAATAATATTTTCCCCCCAAAAACACTTCGTTTTTCAGGTATCCGCAGTTTTCTTTCTTTTACAAAATAATTGATATTTAGAGAACGGTTTGACCGATTGAGTTCAAATTTGGCATAAAGTTTAACCTAACGATGATCTATTTTAGGAAAAATAAGCCATTACATAAAATAATGCGTTTCGAAATGGCAGCTATTTAAAAATGTCAAACCTGAACTACCCCAAAACCATAAACTTTAACAAAAAAGTCAAAACACTTCCTATCGGATGGTCTAACTGTCAAAGAAAATCGGACGAAGGACAGTAGTTAAGTTATATCTAATAATTGTTTTGTTCAACCCATATTGTTGTTTGTTGTGTTGGTACAGGATGCCAGGTCAAACAAACAAATTATTAGACAAAACTTAACCATTATACTTCATCCGATTGTTTTGACAGTTACGCCATCCATAGGGAATGAAAAGGGCTACAAAAAAGTTGTCGACATTTTTTGTTAACTTCTACTCTTTTTTGGGTAATTCAGGTTTGACATTTTCAAACAGTCTCCATATTGAAACGGGTTTTTTAAAAACATATCATCTTTAGGTAAAATTTCATGCCAAGTTTGAACTAAATCGGTCAAACGGTTCTCCAGATACGAGTTATTTTGTAAAAGAAACAATATGGCGTATATCTGGAAGACGAAGCGTTTTTGGAAACAATGTTATTCTTGATTTTCTCTTCATATTGACCCCCATAGAACCATTTACCGAAGTTTGGCACTTTACGTAGGGACACCCTGTAGATTATGTTTTTCTTAACGTGAGCACATATTCTGTCAGTGTTATATTTGAAAACAATAGGTTTACGTTAAAAAAATGTATTAAGGTTTTTTGAAACGTTGATTTAAAATGCATACAAAAAGTGGACAACCAATTTGATGTTTTTGTGTATCTTGTGTTCTTTCGCACATAGCAATGGTTCTCTCTCTTCACGACTTAAACTTCTACTAGGGGATCTGACCCTGGACGCTTCGCGTCAAAACCCCGCCTCGGCCTTCGGCCTCAGATAGCTGCTTCGCTACGCTCGCAGTTGGAAAATTCGCTAAAGAATCTAGTTAATCTTTGGCTCGTTTGTACATAGGTTTGTAAAATTACGAAACCAGGCTTAAATATATTAACAGTAATTACAAGATTAATTATAACCTCAAAAACATGCTTTAGAAACATGAGAGGCTTTCATTACGATTTTAGTCCTAGTTCTACTATCTTCTGTCAACTAAAGTTTTGAAACCATTCATAAATATAGTAAAAATTATTGCAGGATTAACATAACCTCAATACTATGTTTCAGAAATGAGCCAGGCCTATATTACAAAATTGATATTAGAATTTTTCCATCTTTGCCAGGTTTACCTTTTTTTTGGCAAAATAAATTGTTAAATCAAGCCCAATTAATTCTAATTCTAACGTGCTAAATAACTATATAAATTAGCTTGTTTTTAACAGTAATTAAAAACTATCCTATGAATAGCTGATTTTGGATAATACTCAATCTCAGTTCTATTCCACTCTATTTCCAACGTGCTAAAACAGTATAAATTGACTCTTTTATAAACAGCTGTTTTGATCGCTTGTTATCGTTGTTATTTTGTAACCAACATGGCAACCCATAAGACCCTATGTTAAAATTTTTCAACTTTTAAATTAGATTTTCTCAAAAATTGCGTTTTTTCACGAAATACGACTATATGGGTGTACTTAAAAGTCAAAACTACACCTAAATACAAAATTTCTTTGAATTCGTTAGAGCCGTTTTCGAGATCCACGACAGACACAAAGAATTGCTCATTTAAAGTAATAGGATATGGTACAATATTTTATTACCATGGCCAAATCTCCTAAAGCTTACATTCATTACAATCACATAATGTGAACTGTTTGGTAGGGTTAAATTCTAGAAATAAATAAAGAATGATTCTCATTTAAAAAACATTAAAGCTAGTAATTATCACGTTTATTGATTACATAATATTCGTATTAGCCCTGACATTAAATTCTTTTCAGCTTAGTCTCCAAAAAATACAACAACACAAACAGCTCAATAGCCGCACACCGAACATAGTAAATGTAGACAACACTGTATAGTAGAATCACATTACAAGGAGTAACATATGATTAGAACAGCTGTTTTGTAAATGTCAGCTGAGTTGGGCACGACAGTTCGTCACGCTCCTCACGAAATTAGAATAAGCAATCTGAAAAGAGGTTGAGTTCGTATTGTAATCGCGAACGCGGTTTCTCTTTCACACCACGAAGCTTGATTAGGTTAATGCAGTCTCTGGGCTACAAAACCCTGCACGATATTCGATAGTAAATATTTATACTTTTATGTAAAATTCATCGCAAGTTTTGATCTATCGCTCTCGGTTTTGACGGGATAAACTTATTTAAAAAAAAGTGTACAGTATAGCAGCACACTTAGTTATAGCAGAATATTTTAAAATAAACGGTACCAGATATCTGCCACATACTTTCTCCCAGTTGAAACTTTATATCTTCCCAAGATATTATTATTAAAACTATTCCATCGATTTCGAACAAATTTGCACCAAACGTGTCAATTAGGCAGGTATAGATGCACGAAAAAAGGTTTTGAAAAACAACCCCCTTTTTGGCCAAAAACCCCAAAAATTAGTTATTATTATTATTACCCAAACGAGAATTTTTAGAAAGATGCGGTTTTATTGCATATGGTAGGGTACATTAAGGACTACTAATAAGCCAAATTTTATCAAAATCGTTAGAGCCGTTTTTGAGAAATTTAGATTTTTCTAGTTTTTTGGCCATTTTTGGGGGTTAAAACCCATTAAAAATCTAAATTTTAAAAACGCCTGGAGATATTCCAGAACTACACCTACATACCGAATTTCATCAAAATCGGACCGTTGGTATGGTCTCCAGCTCTGCACACATCCTAACAAACACACGAACAGACATTACAAAAAAAAAACACTTTTTTGGGTTCAGGGAACACCAACACAGATAATCCCACTAAACAATTGTTTGGGGTTCTGGGAGCACCAAATCAGATAATTCCACTAAAAATTCAGATTCGAAAATTTGGACGAAAACAATACTTTCTTTATATTATACTACGTATAGGGGGAAGAAAGTAAAAACAGCTAAAATTGCAAGAGAGACAGAGCGGGAGCAATCTAAAGCCTTGGTATGTGATAAAAGATTTTAAAGGTATCTTAAAGTATACATTTTTAAAACAAATGTTGACTTACTTGACCGCTTACCAAGGTGGTGACCCTAAACGTACGAAATTAACTTCATTTGAAAAAGAGCATACATCTTTGAATAATCTTCCATTCAAAAATGTCTACGTACATAAAGTGCTAAGATGCCCTTTGAAAAGTGAGGTGATTGCAATTCAAAACAGAAATTCTACGCAATAAATTAAATACTTATAAACATAATCCAAACATTAATGTTTTTATGAAATTCTTTGCGTACCTAGCACCTAAGTTTTTTTAACCCTGGAACCGACAGATCGTACGAAACGTGCGATCATGACAACACATTTGTAACGCGTGATTGTATTTAATATTTGACCCACTAAAAATCTTCTTATCTCAAAAAGACACCATTTTGAAAGGTAATGTATCAAACTTTAATTTTTGTATTTAACATTTCTTTCTAAAACGTATATTTACATATGTAATCATCGTTTTAAAATTTTAGTTTTCTGTAAACGTTTTAACGCGCGTGAATTACAAAGCATTTATGCTCTATTTTGTCACTTCTCTAAAGCTGAATTGCGATCGACTGGGATATTTTGACAATAATGTAGATATACCTTTGGATTCGTTAAGATTTTAACTTTCTAAAACTGTCATCAAATTAAAAATCACTTGCATAGTTCCAAAGATATGGAATTGTCAGTAAACCTTTGCAATTGAGCAGATTTCAACCAATAAAACAGCACATTTTGCGTTCGAGATATCTTTTATAATTCGAATTATTTCAATAGACTTTTTTATATCTATTTATAGACCAAAGTTCAATTTTTCGTTTGGTGTAAAGCAAACTATATATGACTTTTTATATGTTATTCAAACAGCAGTTGAAAGTACAGACTTGCCCAGAATTCATACTACCGCTTGAGTTCGCAAAACACGGCTGTTTTAAAGGTCATTTTTTGAATTTCCTTTGTCCGCACGAGGTTTCATCTCATTTTGTGATTCAAGTAAAGCTAACTCAAATACTTTTATGAAATAACAATTTACATGTATACAGTTCATTTCTTTGATTTATTCTCTACACTTTGTTAAAATAATATTTTAATTTTAGGTAAAGCAAATATTCCTAAATTACGTTTCAAACCAGGCCTAGTTTTGTTAGCACTCTTGTAGTTGGAGCATAAAAACGGATGTTTTTAATGTAATAAATTTGAAATTGATAAAATGTTTTTATACAGTTATATTTAGAACTAAATTAAGAAACTTTTTTACATTTATGGAAAAAATTACAAAAAATGTTTACTACTTTTTATGTAGACCTAAATTGAACTTTTATTTTTCGTAATTAAACATTTTTTGTTTCTTGAGCTAATAACTGTGTGAATTTTACATCTATAATTTTTTTACTGATATATATAAATTATTTGAACCTTTCTCTACAAAAAATCTATGGAACACTTTTGGATTGGGGTTCATTTACTATTTTTGGGCAATTTAAAAAAAAATGCTTGCATACGCCAAAAATTCCATTTTCGTTAAAGCCGCCGGTTCTAGGGTTAAAGGGGCCCACACACGATCAGTTTAACGGCGTAGTTTATCACGTGTGACGTCATGTCTGAACGAAAAACTGAGGTAACTGTGCAGTACTGGCAGATTTTTACACAGACTTTTGACCTGCGCGAGATACTCTACTTTGCACCGATAAACTGCGCAGTTAGTTCAGTTAATCGAATAGTTTGCACGGTCTTGCCTGGCCGTTTCTAGCCACGCACTGTATTTAGAACTCTTCTGTAGAACCACTTCTAAAGAGAACAACTTATGAATTTCATTGAAGCGTGTACTGCGACTATACTGCACGAAAAAACTGAGAGAACTGGGAACAGAAGTGAGGAGAAAACTGAAGTACCCTACACAACACACAGTTCACATAATGTGCAGTTTTATTTAACTGCAGTTGGGCTCCTTAACTGTTTCCAATACAATATCCAAAGGTGTAGAAATAAGAATACATTTTCCCGGTTATTAATAGAACATTTATTTAAAACAGAGCAAATATTGAACTCTATTTTAAAATATTAACTCATTAACGTGTTCGTGTGTGATTGTGGGAGAAACAGGTTTGGTGTTTTATAGTTTTTTTATATTAGGCTTATATTAACTATACGATTTACAATATTGACAGAAAGTACTTGGTAGAACTCCATTTTGATGAAAAAACGAACAATCTTTACTCAAACTCTTCAAGCAATTCACCTGTTTGCAATGCGTTTCAAATGACAAACAATTTAACAGAAATCTGGCAACATGGGGTGCATCGGTTGTTGGTCTAGAGCGCGAGCTCTACTTCCCAATACGATCGTGTGGTTCTCAATCCTAAAGCAGTTCAAATCAAAGTACAGTCTCTTAACTTACTCAACTGAAGGAGGTTCTAACTGTAGCGTAGTGGAGTACGAACGCGTTCATTTTGTTAGAGATAGAAATTATAAACATAATACAATTTCTGAAGCCAGACAGACGCGTTAACTCTAACGGTTTCGCCGATTACAATTCAATTACAAAAAGTCATGCTGACACTTTTACATAAATACACATTATAATGGTCTGGTGACAAAGCTTCTTGTCGTGATATAGCCTTCCTTAAAGTGAAAGTGAAAGTAAAAATAGGTTATATATAGAACAGCTGATTGTGTTAATATTATCAGGTTGCCAAGGTAACACAAACAAGGTTCGCCAAATATTAGCATTTCAAGTTGGTAACACGCAAAGTTCTGTGACTTGACCGGGGAAAATAGTTCAATATTACTATAACACGATAGTTCATGTTCTATAATATAAAAATAACTCTGAAACCTGAAGAGTTTTTGTATTTAAACCGTGAACAAAAATATAATTTTTACATTTTTAGGGTTCCCGTTAAAAGAAAAAACGGAGCCCTTATAGAACCCTGCCGATGTATATAAATTTATACAGGGAAAAAGTCACTTGACACTGCTTTAAACAAATACTGAATTTATTAATGACAATACTTACAATTATTTATAGTAATTTTTTGTTTCAAATTATTTTCCTTCTTCATTAATGCATCCTTCAAGTCTTCCAGGAACACTGGTACGTATACTCTACGGCATAGTTCGTTATCACTATTCAAATCATGGAACGCGTCGCACATATAGGGTGTCAATTAAGTCTGGGACCGGTTTAATATTTCATATATAAGGAAAATTTGAAGATAGATGTGATTGAATAACCTAATCGATGTAAAAATATAATTTTATTAAGATATCAAAAAATTTATCCGCCATTTTGAATGTAACTTTGTTTTTTTTTTTTAAATAGGAAGGTGGTCATGTGATACATCATTTCGATGTAGAATTTCAAGAAAATAACAACGGTGAAATTTGCACATCCATATTTTTAACCGATTAAAAATGGCGGCCAAAAAACATCGAAATCAAGTTTTCCGATTTTACCCCATATTGCTGTACTATTTTTGTTTTAATATTTATTATTATTCTTTTTGGGTTCAGAATTAAATAATCTTTCAAACGACATGGCACACAACGATATTTGGTTGAACCACTGGAAATCAATTTTGAAAAAATCAAAATGGCTGTGACTCAAAAATATTTAATACTCCCAAATATCGTTTTTAATCGGTTAAAAATATACGGATGTGCAAATTTCACCGTTGGTTTTTTCTTGGAATTCTACATCGAAATGAAGTATCACATGACCACCTTCCTATTTAAAAAAACAAAGTTACATTCAAAATGGCGGATCCAAGATGGCGGATAAATTTTTTGATATCTTAATAAAATAGTATTTTTACGTAGAGTACGTTCCACAATCACATCTACCTTCAAATTTTCCTTATATACGAAAAATTAAACCGGTCCCAGACTTAATTGACACCCTGTATAGTCTTTCAATGCATCAATGGTCTGAGCTTTTTAGAATAAAGAGAGTCCTCGATGACACTCCACACGAACAAATCCATTATCGTGATCTCTAGTGAACGTGGAGGCATGTCAATATCTGCTCTTCGACCAATCACTCTTGTTTTCAAAAGTTTCGTTCAAATAATCGCGGACCGCAGTGGCATAATGTGGTCCCATCGTGTTGGAAGTAAATTTCCTGAAAGTTTTCAGCACACGTCATGAGTCTTGGTACCGCGTAATTTAGAAGCATATCCAGTTATTTATCTCCTGTCACTGTTCCTTTTAAAAAGTATGGTCCAAGAACGCCAAATTATTACCCCCAAACACTCACGCCTGGTCGATTGAGTAGTTGCGTTAACAAAAGATTTTGATTTTCAGTATACCAGTAAGTACAGTTAACTTTACTGTTCGCTTAACTTAAAATTGGTCTCATTAAAATTTTATTGAATAACTGAGGATCATGTTTGTGTTGGTCAATCATCAATTCACAAAACTGAAGACGTCGATCTAGGTCATCTTCGAGTAGCCCATGTACTAAACGTGGAATGTAAACTTTAAATTTAAGAATGTATAACATTCTATGCACAGACCTTCGTGATAACTCCAGCCCAAAGGCTATCGTCTGGTTGATTC
Source organism: Philaenus spumarius (assembly GCA_018207615.1). Lineage (NCBI taxonomy): Eukaryota > Metazoa > Arthropoda > Insecta > Hemiptera > Aphrophoridae > Philaenus > Philaenus spumarius. The sequence goes on along the minus strand of JAGFPH010002486.1, from coordinate 37,488 downwards.
TCATGGAGTTTAAGAAAATTCGACCACGCAGCTGAACCACTAACGTGAGTTGAGCGAACTTCCAAAATTAAATTTTTTATGTTTTAGGGTTTCAATCAACTATTTGGGAAATTGGTCTACTCTCGAAGGCGCTGAATATCTGCCAGCGTGTACGAAATATATTAGTAGAATGCGTTTGTAACTCAGCCTCCAACCCCGGCTCAAGCCTTTTTCGTTCCGCTCGCAGCAGAAAAACTTGCTTTATGAGATTGCACCTCGATCTTGTGGCCTCGGATGTTTTTACTGCTTTGCTTCGCTCGCAGCTGTTTGCATCCCGGTCGTCGGGCCTCGTAACAGAACTTGACCAATGGTAAAATCTCTCTAGTGAATTTGAACCAAGTACTTTTATGGTATTTTACGTTTTGATCGATTTTTGGGGAACCAAACGAGCTATAAGGTCGTGTAAAAAGACAAAATATGTAAAATAATCTCCTATATTTACATTGCTGCATAAAGCACTGGATTATTAGTTGGATTTTTTGCTAACGAACCCGTCTGAACCACTTTTACACAACCAACGTGTGTACCAAATTTGGACCAAATCAGACATAAAATGCGGCCGTTAGAGTGTGAACACATACATGTATAAAGTTTTCAACGATACCCGAAAAAAATTTCTAGGAACCACGATCAATTACTACCGACCGTAAGGAAGTACGGTCTTACCATAAGGGTCACTGCAATAGCTCATTTTTCCTACGGAAATTCGCTACTAGTTTGTACACAAAGTTTCTAGATTATTTAAGCTTGGGTTACTAAAGCACCCCACGTGTGTTTTGCGTGTGCATTCTAGGGTTAAGATTCTTCAGAAGCGATCGAGTGTCTAAAATGATTCGTTAGTTCGATATACGTACCGCTATCGATATTTGATTACATCCCGTGAATTAAAAAATGATCTAGATAGCAATGCCGTGCAAGATCAATCTTAGGAACGTCGCATTGCATAGAGAACAAGACAAAGATACACTTCTTTAGATTCATTAAAACTACTTTTAAACTGACAATCGTGCTTGAAAAGTTCAGTCTACATTTTTTTATTCTATAATAACTAGTTGACATTACCTCTTACATAACTACTAAGTGAAGAACATAATAAAAAATCGAACGTTTAAGATTTTTTTGTTTGTCTCTTTCAATGTCGCAAACTCACGTGTGTAAAACATCCTATAGTAGGATGTAAGCCCACACGACTTTTGCGTCTGTGTGTTTATTCTATTGAATAAACATACTTCTTGTAATCAATTACCTACAACAAGTTTTAAGAATGGGATTTCCAAGAAAAAGATCAAAGGTGCTAAATTCTACGTGTTGCTATGGCGACGCTAACAACATTCGCCAAACACCCGTAGGCCTACATACAGAGTTGAAAGAAATTCCCAGAAACGCATTATACAATAAGAAGTATTATTATTCCCGGAAAAAATACAATAAAAACCTTTGATTCTAGAATTCAAACGAAACAGCAATACAGATTGGTTGTCTGTAAAGACCGAATGTAAAAGTGTTTTATTTTCGTTGTACGTAGAATCGAATGCAGTGAAACAAAAAGTGATATTAATAAAAACTATGAATACTTATTTGGTCCATCCGTTGGGCCTTCGATTACGTGCTTTGGTTTTAGAAACATACATTTTATAGCTGAATACCCGCGTGCTTCACTACAGGGAATTTGTTTTTTTCACCACTACGATTCATAATTAATTGTAATATTTTTCTCTCATTTTCTTTCATCTATTATTTCACGACAGTGAATTATAACATGTATTTTCAATTAGTTTAGTATTTATTTTTCACTGGCTGCCCATCAATCGTCTTCGTCACGGTATGTGTGCCAAATAAATTAAATCAATAAAAAAAATTAAAAAAACCAGAGTGAAGAGCGTCTTCTTTTTCAACCGCTAAATCCACAGACTGGTAAATCACAGTCTTAGCTAGATGATTGCAGATCACCCAGATACGCTTTTAATATGCGAATGTATGGATCGGGATTGTTTTGATCAGCTTACGTCTAAAATATTTTCTTAAAATGAATAAGTGCCAAATTTCAGCTCTCTAGCTTTAAGGAAAAAATACCAATTAGTATTTATTGTTTGTAGGGATTGTTATTACATTTTCAACCCTTAACAGAACGTGATAGAATGTAAAACTGGTTTATTTTTTTTAATATGTATACTGTAAGAAATAAATGCACACAATTTCAGCTTTCTAGCTTTAAGGAAAGTATAA
>JAGFPH010002485.1:167414-183308 GCA_018207615.1 Philaenus spumarius | reverse complement strand
ATTTTTAATGCAAGAGTTAGTTTAAGTAATTCGACCACGCAGCTGAACAGCTGACTTGAGTTGAGCGAATTACCAAAATTAATTTAATACGTTTTAGGGTTTCAACCAACTATTTGGGAAATTGATCTATTCAAGAAAGCGCTGAATAACTGCCATTGTGTGCGAAATATACTAGTAGAATATACTCGCTTTGCGAGTTTGCACCTCGACCTTGCGGCCTCAGGTTATGGACTGTTTCGCTGCGCTCGAAGCGTACAAACTCAGAAGATGCCCCAACGGTTAAATTCTCACACGTCGATTTTAATCGGGTACTTTTATGGTATTTTACGTTTTCATTGGTTTTGGAGGAGCCAAGCGAGATATACGGTCAGTAAAAAAAACAAATGTCCAGAATAATTGACCGAGCGAAGCGAGGTATCCGTTTTAACTCGACCGTTCGAAATTTCGTCTGTGTCTGTTTGTCTATCTCACGATTACGGAAAAACGCCTTGACCGATTTTGATGATTTTTTGCATGAATGATCCTTATTCCTAGGCCGAGCGATGTGTATATACGGTTTTTCCCATTTTCATTTTTACCACCATAAATAAAATAAAAATGGCGGCCGGACCGTTTCTCTCAGTGTAAGCTTTTTGCAAAGCCAGTTTGTGGCTTAACCGTAAGTAGGCCTAGAATTTAAAAACTAATAACATTTTGCGGGTAGCAAATTTGATTTTCAACAAAATTGTATTCTTGATTTTTTCCCGTACCTCTAACGGTAAGCTCAAATTTGTAAACTTCAAATTTGTTAAAATCGTCCAAGTTTTTGTATTTCAACCATGTTTTAATACGTTTATTCTAAACCAATTCAAAAGTGTTCCATAGCTTTTTTGTAGATAAAGGTTCAAAGAATTCATATATGAAGGTAAAAAATGATTGAAGTAAATCTAACAAAGTTACTAGCTCAAGAAACAAGCATGTTCAGTAACGGAAGGAAAAAGTTCAACTTTAGGCTTACATAAAAAGTAGTACAAATTTTTTATTTCATAAATTTAAAAAAGTTTCGTAATTTAGTTCTAAGGAAAACTGTGTAAAAATATTTTTCAATTTCAAATTTCTTATTTAAAAAACACCAGTTTTTATGTTCCTACTACAAGACTGCTAACAAAACTAGGCCTATTTTAAATAGTAATTTAGGAATATATCCTTTGCCCAAAAATGACATATTATTATAAGAAAGTGTAGAGAATAAATCAAAGAATTGAACTGTGTACTTGTAAATTATTATTTTATAAAAGTAGTTGACTTAGCTTTACTTGAATTATAATAAAATTTGATGAAACAAATTAAACACCTCGGCGATAAAAGACATACAAAAAATTACCGTTGGACAGCGTGGGAAGTGTTGGTCAATGGGTTGAGATCACTATCACGATCACGACACTTTAACATAGTTTTTTTTCATTATTTCTATTATTGGAATATGGTATGGAATTGTAAATACATTGTTAAGCTTTAGTTATTTATGTATGTTGATATTTAATTCTATGTTTTCCCTCTATAACGCGATATTTTTAGCTACCTTATGCATTGTTAAAATAAATAAAACACAATGCCCCCTAAAAGAAAATCTTTAACAGTTAAAGCTCAAGAAAAAAAATAAGAACTAGAAACCCCGGAATCGCGGGAATTGCAAAATAATGTTTCACTGGCTAAGCCTTCTGCTTACTTCCTTACTGGCACACTATTTTTAACGAGCGATGTCGACTGTTCACAGAACTACTAGTATCCTACATTTATGTTTTTAGGTGAAACTAAAAAAAGTTTCTTACTTTTAAAAAAAATCTAAAAGAATGTCAAAAACGTGCTTCCAGTTGTAACCAACGTGTGCACCAATTTGGACAAAATCCGACTTAAAATGAATTTATTTTTAAATCTTAGATACAAATATGATATGTAATATTTGTAATATGGAAAAATAAAAATGATTGATAAGTTTTGCTTCACTGTAATAGACCCTCAAATAGAAATTATTATCTACAAATATTTGACTAAACCCTTAAAGCTCGGATGTTGAACATGCAATCTTCAAGCGTGCTGTACTTTCTCTTGTAGACAGTCTCCTACTGTTGATATAATTAATTCCAGCACAAACAGTAATTAGTAACAAACACATCATTATCATCGTACATTGTTTCAGTCTAATCTTTATAATGACTGTTTAAAGTCCTGTCATTACAAGTGTATTCATTTGTTTATTTTGATGGCTCGTTCTCAAGATATGAGCCTCTGAAGCAGTTTACAGTATGCCCATGGGCGCCACGGCCCCCTAGCTCCCAGGAAATAAAAATATGTATATTATTAATTATAGTCAGGCATTTTTCTTTAAAGAGATTAGCACTAAAATATGTTTTATATGTTACTAGCTGGCCAGACCCCGCTTTGCACAAATCAAGTTAAATGTATATTATCAAAAAATATATTAAATCAATAAATATATTACACTATGTATTTCTTATGGGGATTTTTAGTAACTTTGACACCCCAATCCGCCCCTAAAATTTCGATTTAAAAAAAAAACTCTTTCTTAGTGAGCACCTAGAGACCTAGAGGAAGCTACATAATAAATGTCATTCCAATCCGTTCGGTGTTTCTTTTTAGTAACTTTGACCCCCCAAACCCCCCTAAAATTTCGAATTTTTAAAACCCTTTCTTAGCGAGTACCTAGGGCCTTAGAGGAAGCTACATACCAAATTTAATTCCAATCCGTTCGATGGTTTTTTGTAGTAACTTTTACCCCCCCCAAACCTCCCCTAAAATTTCGAATTTTTTGAAAAACTTTCTTAGCGAGCACCTATGGCCCTAGGAGAAGCTACATACCAAATTTCATTCCAATCCGTTCGGTAGGTTTTGATAAATCGTGATTTAGTAACTTTGACCCCCCAAAACCCCCCTAAAATTTCGAATTTTCGGAAACCCTTTCTTAGTGCGTGTCTAGAGCCTATAAAGAGTATTAGTGCCAAATTTCATGTTTGTAGGCCTCGTGGTTTTGGAGAAACTGTGATGAGTCAATGAGTCAATGGTATTTGGCTTTTATAAGTATAGATGTGCCGTTTGATTTTACATACACTTGTTTTATTTTTATAAGAGTTCAAGCATGAGGTGCAATGCACTGTGTGTTGAAAATACTCCCAATACGGGGCTTTGGCGTGCGAAGCACGCAATGCATTATGCGTAGAAAATACTCCCGATACGGGGGTTGGCGTGCGCAGCAAGCAATGCATTATGCATTGAAAATACTCCCAATACGAGAGTTGGCGTGCGCAGCACGCAATTCATTATGCATTGAAAATACTCCCAATACGGGGGTTGGCGTGAGCAGCACTCAATGCATTATGCATTGAAAATACTCCCAATACGGGGGTTGGCGTGAGCAGCACTCAATGCATTATGCATTGAAAATACTCCCAATACGGGGGTTGGCGTGCGCAGCACTCAATGCATTATGCATTGAAAATACTCCCAATACGGGGGTTAGCGTGCGCAGCACGCAATGCATTGTGTATTAAAAATACTCCCAATATTCTGGTTGGCGTTCGAAGCACGCAATGCACTGTGTATTGAAAATACTCCCAATATGCGAGTCGGCGTGCGAAGCACGCAATGTATTGTGTATTGAAAATACTCCCAATATGAGGGTAGGCGTGCGAAGCACGCAATGCGTTGTGTATTGAAAATACTCGTAATATGCGGGTTGGCGTGCGAAGCACGCAATGCACTGTGTATTGAAAATACTCCCAATATGCGGGTTGGCGTGCGAAGCACGCAATGCATTGTTTATTGAAAATACTCTTAATATGAGGGTAGGCACGCGAAGCACGCAATGCATTGTGTATTGAAAATACTCCAAATACGGGGGTTGGCGTGCAATGCACTGTGCGTCGGCCGATTCTCATAGTGTTCAGTGTCAAGCTCACATGTGCGTCCTTATTTTGCAATAAGTTTTCCCGAATGGCAAGTGACACCTGCTCGTTGCGCTTACGGTATAAAGTGGACGCAAAAACAGTTCCCGCTTCGCTACGCTGCAGTGCCACTTTCACTGCCGATGGAGTGAAAACAAATAAAAACTAGTTACAGCGACTGCGTCAAATTTGGAACTGTCGGATCGAATTACCTCTACCACTTACTTCCTCATTCCAAGCTCCGGGTTCCATATGTTGTTGTATATTACAACACTGCTGCAGCGAAGGTAATCTAATAATCCATCCTAAATTCGTAAGTTTAGTGTTATTAGCGAATTTCCACACCGAGCTAATGCAGTGACCCATATGGTGAGACTTAAAGTCGGAAGTAGTAAATGAGCACCGATATAATACCCAGAACACGTTTTGGGGTGTAATTAAAAATTGTATATCTATATATATAAAAGCGAAATACCACTCACTCACTCATTGACTCACTCATCACGATTTCTCAAAAACTACCGAACGGAATGGAATGAAATTTGGTATGTAGCTTCCTCTAGGGCCATAGTCGCTCGCTAAGAAAGGGTTTCAAAAAGTTCGAAATTTTATGGGGGCTTTGGGGGGATCAAAGTTATTAAATCACGATTTCTTCAAAACTATCGAACGGATTGGAATTAAATTTGGTATGTAGCTTCCTCTAGGGCCATAAGTGTTCACCAAAAAAGGGTTTGAAAAAATTGGAAATTTTAGGGGAGTTTGGGGGGATTAAAGTTATTAAATCACGATTTCTTCAAAACTACTGAATGGATTGAAATGAAATTTGGTATGTAGCTTCCTCTAGGGCCATGAGTGTTCGCTAAAAAAGGGTTTTAATAAATTGGAAATTTTAGGGGGGTTTGGGGGGTAAAAATTACTAAATCACGATTTCTCCAAAATTACAGAACGGATTGGAATGAAATTTGGTATGTAGCTTCCTTTAGGGCCATAGGCGCTCGCTAAGAAAGGGTATCAAAAAATTCGAAATTTTAGGGGGGTTTGGGGGGATCAAAATTATTAAATCACGATTTCTTCAAAACTATCGAACGGATTTTAATTAAATTTGGTATGTAGCTTCCTCTAGGGCCATAAGTTTTCACTAAAAAAGGGTTTTAAAAAATTGGAAATTTTAGGGGGGTTTGGGGGGTAAAAATTACTAAATCACGATTTCTCCAAAATAACCGAACGGATCGGAATGAAATTTGGTATGTAGCTTCCTCTAGGGCCATAGACGCTCGATAAGAAAGGGTTTCAAAAAATTCGAAATTTTAGGGGGGGTTTGGGGGGATCAAAGTTACTAAAATCATAATTTCAGATATTTTATTATTATGACAATAGTGCTTTTATTATTTAAGATCTATATATATAAACTAGGGGCTCTGCCCTTGGACGCTTCGCGTCCCAACCCCGCCTCGGCCTTCGGCCTCAGATGGCTGCTTCGCTTCGCTCGCAGTTGGAAAATTCGATAAAGAATCTCGTTAATCTTTGGCTCGTTTGTACATAGATGACCTAGCATAAATCAGCTGTTTTATTTGGCAGCTGACTCAAACTCATTAAACATTATCTTCATAAGATTAACATGGGAAATTTGAAGGATTGTGTGCCGGAGCTCCTTCTTGGGTGAATAGCGGCTGAACGGATGATTGGATCTTCAATTTGATGGGAAATAGTTAGTTTGAAATTAAATTTTCTAAAACTTTTGTGTTTAACATTTTTTTCTATCTCTTATCGTTTTCTTACAAAACACAAAGTGGAAAAATGAAGAAATTGAAAAATCGAAAAAATCTTTCCCGCCCAAAAGGTGCTTCCATAATAAAAAAATGTTAAATTCTGGCAATTTTCCTAAAAGTTTCTCGTCGAGAGCTTTAATTCAAGTATAAGGTTGAGGGGGGGTCCGATTACGGGAAGTGCCTAATAATTAATGTCAGTGAATCAGTGAAACCGGCTAGCTTTAAGAACGTTGGGCGGAGCTTCCCTTCTCGGATGAATAGTGGCTAAATGGATAATTGGATCTTAAATCTGATGAAAAATCGTTGGTCTGAAATTAAATTTTCTACAACTTTTGTATTTAAAATGTTTTGCTATCTTTTACCGTTTTCTTACAAAACACGCTCAAAGTGGGAAAATTAAGAAATTCAAAAAATCGTTCCCGCCCAATAGGTGCTTCCAAAATTAAAAATTGTCAAATTCTGGCAATTTTCCCAAAAGTTTCTCGTCGAGAGCTTTAATTCAAGTATAAGGTTGATGGGGGTCCGACTACGGTAAGTGCCAAATAATTAATGTCAATGAATCAGTGTTACCGTCTAGCTTTATATAAGTAGAAGCCAAATACCACTCACTGACTGAACACTTAAAAATAATACAATTACGTTAAAAAGACTGAAAATACCAACCACCACGGGCAACGCCATACGGGTCAGCTAGTACAGTATATGTCTATTGTACTTAAGTGTTCGCAATCTAGCGGCCTCATTTTAATCCCTATTTTATCAAAATTTGGTACACAAGTTGGTCGTCCAAGTCGCTCGGACGAGTTCGTTAGCCAACAAAATCCAACAACCGAAAGTACGTTTTTCGATCGGAAGTAACATGTTTTTTCGATTTTTCGTACGAGAGTGAAACTTTTTTGGAGTTTCATCTAATACAAAAAATATAGGATATTATTCTGCACATTTTGTTTTTTTTTACACGGCCTTATAGCTCGATTGATCCCCCAAAATCGATCGAAATTCCATAAAAGTACCCGGTTCAAATCCACGTGGGGCCAACGTGGCCGACGTCCGAGTTTGTACAATTCGTCAGATACAGCGTGAGCTCTCAGATGCGTTGGCGGGTGGGAAGATTTAAGCAAGTGGGGACGCTGTCCGCAGGAGGGGAAGGGACGCTGTCCGCAGGAGGGGAAGGAACACCACGTACAGGCAATATATTTCTTGGAAACCCGTACAAGAGCTTCCAGACCGAAGTATTATGTTCGGAGCACGGCAACATACTGAGCCTTTCTGACCCACCACACTCGAATCAACTGCGCAACTCAATGCCACGGCTCTTGCTAGACCTTCTCTAGTTTGCGCTGCGAGCGAAGCGAAGCAATCCATAAATTGAGGTCGCAAGGTCGAGATGAAAATTCGTAAAGCGCGTTTTCCCGCTTCGAGTAGAGCGAAGGAGCACGTGAGTCGAAGCTTGAGGTGCAAACAAATTGTACTAATATATTTCGTAAACACAGGCAGCTATTCAGCGCCTTCCTGAGTAGATCAATTTTTCAAATAGTTGGTTGAATTCCTAAAAGATATAAACTCAATTTTGTAAATTCGCTCAACTCACGTCAGCGGTTTAGCTGCGTGGTCGAATTATTTTTCTATTAGGTGGAGGTACCTGCCTCGTATATTTAAATGTTTTAACCACTATTGATCTGTAAAAATGTTATTAAAATCGAATAATAAAATAGCAGTAATAGGCATGTCGGTAGAGGTAATTTTAGACCAAAAGTTCCAGTAATTTACAATACGCCTGATTTTTTTTATAAGTACATTCAAGTATGTAGATTAACATAAAAAAAGTTTACCAGTCTATCGATTTCCCAAAGTCGAAAAAAAATCGATTATCATGTTTGTTTTTTCCGATTATTCGTAATATTTCGAGCTGGGATGAAGATAGAGAAAAATAAAAAATACCACCGTGTATGGGAGGTATTTGTCAACAAAAAATGTCACATGTATTTATTTCGTCCGAGCAATGGTTTGTCTGGAAAAAAATCTAAAATGCAGGTATGCATTTTGCAGCAGGGGAAATCACTAAAAGGGGACAGCTTATTCATATATGAAGCGTTGGCTCATTCTAAATTGGCCAAATTTTAATATATCGAATTGAAACTTGACGTAGGAGTTAAAATATATATTTTAAACATTTATGCTGAGTCTCAGCTTGTTATCTTGAAAATGACCCGATCTAGGAGTCGATTTCGATTATCGATTTTAGGAGTACCGGACCCACGAACTAATTTCAATCTATTCCAGTTTCGTCAATTTTTGGAATATCAATACCAAATTTGTTTTACAAGTTGATTACACCAGTATAAATATTCTTAGTAAGTATGAACGATTTTTTCTTGTTATTTTTAAAAACGAGGCGCTTGAAAATAGACTTCTGTTTTATCTATCTCGTTTTAACTGTAACACTTTTGGATTCAACGACTCCATTTTCGACATTTTTGAACATATCGATTTAAAAATTATTACAGAAGTTACAAATACAATTGTTTTTTGCTATACTTATTTTAAATACTATATTTTCAAAAATGACTAATCTGCAGCTGATCAACTCAAGCGTTTTGATGAAAAATCTAAAAAGGTCTAAAATTATACTTTTTTAAAAGTAAATAATGAAAAAGGTTTATACTCCTTGAACTTGTTTGAATATATATATTTAACTTGTAAAAAAACTTTCAATATTTTGAAAATTCTCTAAACTGGAGGCGATTAAAATTAGTTCGTGGGTCCGGTACTCCTAAAATCGAGAAACCCATTGATGAGTCAAGTGGCTCTAGATCGAGTCATTTTCAAGATAACAAGCTGAGACTCAGCATAAATGTTTAAAATATATATTTTAACTTCTATGTCAAGTTTCAATTCGATATATTAAAATTCGGCCAATTTAGAATGACCCAACGCTTCATATATGAATAAGATGTCCCCTTTTAGTGATTTCCCCTGCTGCAAAATACATACCTGCATTATCGAATGTTTTTCAGACAAACCATTGCTCGGACGAAATAAATACATTTGTCCTTTTTTATTGAAAAATACCTCCCCTACACGGTGGTATTTTTTATTTTTCTCTATCTTCATCATAGCTCGAAATATTAAGGATAATCGAAAAAAATGATAATAGATTTTTTTCAACTTTGGGAAATCGATAGACTGGTAAACTTTATTTTATATTAATGTACATACTTTAAGGTATTTATAAAAAAAAAATATTGCAAATTACTGGTAGTTTTAACCTATACCGACTGGGCTATAAATACTTGTAACGAAATACGGGACCGTTTTAATGATTATCAGTTTCTAATCAACTGTAGAAAAGAAAAATGTTATCAATTTGTTTAATAATTCTGAGTCAAAATTATTGTAATTATACAGAGTGATTCACAAAGGATGCACAAACTTCGGGAGCTCATGCTACATGTAAAAGTAAATAAAAAAAAGATATGTAAATATAGGTCCGAAAACGCTTCGTTTTCCAGATATCCGCCATTTTGTGTTTTTTACAAAATAATTCATATCTAGAGAAATGTTTGACTGATTGAGTTCAAACTCGGCATGTAGTTTAAACTGATAATGATCTATCTCAAGTAAAGTAAGCGATTATATCCACACATGCGTTTAAAAATGGCGGCTGTTTAAAGATTTCAAACCTAAATTACTCAAAAACCGTACATTTTATCAAAAAATTTCAAGGTACCTTCTTTGTAGCACTTTTGATTCCTTATCAGATGGTGTAGGTGTTGAAACAATCAAATGAAGGATAACAGTTTAAGTTATGTGTAATAATTGGTTTGTTCAACCCGGCATCCTATACCAACACAGTAAACACAACAATATTGTATGTTGTATGTACATACGCTGTTATTATCTTTAACTTAGCTATTATCCTTCTCCCGATTGTTTTGACAGTTACACCATCCGATAAGGGATCAAAAGGGCTACAAAAAAGGTTTTGAGCAATTTAGGTTTGAAATTTTCAAACAGCCGCCATTTCGAAACGCATGATTGGATGCGATCGCTTATTTTTCTTGAGATAGATCATGGTTAGGTTAAACTTCGTGCCAGGTTTGAACTCAATCGGTCAAACATATCTCTAGATATGAATTGTTTTGGAAAAAACACTAAATGGCTGATATCTGGAAAACAAAGCATTTCCGGACCTAAGTTTACAATCTATATATTAAAAGAATTTATGAAAACTTGTGGCAGTCAGTACGGCCATTCTATCCGGCCGATTTCTTTATTTTTTTTTAAATTGCAGGTAATCATTTACAGATATGTCATCAAGCATTACAAATCATGTATCTTTCGCCTTACAAACGTTATAATCAAATTCAAATTTCTGCTGTGTGTTCCTTATGGGGGGTTTTTTTGGTTCTTTGTCCACTTTGCGTTCGTATACCATTCATCCTATTGCTTTTAAATTTTGCATAGTAACACAGGCTAACCCTGGGAAGGTTTTAGGCCATTTACCAAAGTCCTAGGACATTAGGGCTACGCCCCAGTGGCCCTCAAAGTTTCAATGTTAATCTTATGGAAGAAAGATTTCTATTGATTTTATCAGGGGCACAAAAACAGCTGTTCGTATAAAAAACTGAGCAACACATCATGTTTGTTTACTTTCATTACCATAGCAACATTACTTAGAAAATTTGAAGAGTATTACCTTTTTGAGGTTACATTGACAAACTAAAAACAAACACAAACAAAAATCAACGAAAAATGCTAACTACATTTTAATTCAATTAATTCAAACATTGGTTGTTACAAACCTATTATATATAAAACAGCTAATTTGGATCAAAAACTGAACATAATCATTCACAGATATGTCAAGTCTTATATATTATCATCCGTTCAGCCGCTATTCACCCGAGAAGGAGCTCCGGTATACAATCCTTCAAATTTCCCATGTTAATCTTATGGAGATAATGTTTAATGAGTTTGAGTCAGCTGCCAAATAAAACAGCTGATTTATGCTCGGTCACCTATGTACAAACGAGCCAAAGATAAACGAGATTCTTTATCGAATTTTCCACCTGCGAGCGAAGCGAAGCAGCCATCTGAGGCCGAAGGCCGAGCCGGGGTTGGGACGCGGAGCGTCCAGGGGCAGAGCCCCTAGTCTAAATTAATTAATTGTATTGATCTATGCAAAAACTTTATTTTCCTTTTCTGCCAAATTTTGTAATTTAAAAACATATACAGGTGTCCCCGAACTCTCTGGTCCCTTTTGTGGATTTGTCCGAAGCAAACATAATTCACAATATAAACATTTTCTACGGTGCTCACTTTTTCGTCTGTCTGTCTGTATGTGTGTTTTTTTTACAATATAATTTATATTATCTAGAGAATGGTTAGACCTATTGAGTTCAAACTTGACATGCAGTTATACATGTAACAATGATTTACTTTAAGTAAAATAAACAATTATAACCACTCTACTGGCAACAAGAGGAAAATAACTAACGTGTCCACAATATAAAAGATACTATAGTAAGCCCCCGTGAAAAATCACGGGCAGATTAATTCGATACACATCAGAAATGTATCACTCAAACAAATACTATCTAAGAACAACAGACTTTATCTCGGCCTACCTATTACGAAAGGATTTTTAACTCGGTAAATGTGTACAATTATAAGGATTGTACAACTGTAGGCCTTTTTGTTAAAATTTTGTACTTATGTACAAAAATAATAAATTACTAGGGGAGACCCCTGCGTGCTTCGCACGCCAAAACCCCAATGGGACCTTCTAAAAACATACGTTATGTTTTATTTATAATAAAGTTGTAGTATTAATAATAACCTCAAAACTAAGATGGTAAATAATGTTAAATGTTCAAACCAAATTATTTCTTATATTTTATAACAGCAGTTAATAATAGTTAAAAGAACCAGCAAAGCTCAGGTGTACACTTTAAAACCCTAACCTAAAAGCTAGAAATACAAAAATAATTGCTTCAAATTTTGAAATCAGCTGTTAATGGAAATATTGAAGCAAACATCTATATTATCTGTTATTTTATTCAATTAGTTGCTATTGGTAATAAATGTAAATACATGTGTTGGTTTATCATTCCAGGCCTAACCTAAGATTTTTTCCGACTAAATTTACAAATATTAAAATAAAAAAAGGTTTTTACCGAAATGAATTATAGCCTATGTTACTCAGGTATAGTGTAGCTTTTTATTAGTAATACTATTTTTTCAATCGGTTCAGTAGAGCCAGAGATTACCCCCTACATACAAACAAACAAACAAACAAACTTTACCTCTTTATAATATTAGTATAGATATAAATTAGACCTATACAGGGTGTCCCAAAAGTAAACAGCCAAACCTCGGGAAATGGCTCTATGGATCAAAATAAAGAGAACATAAAAAATAAAAAAAATTCCAAAAACGCTTCGTTCTCCAGATGTCCACCATTTTTTACAAAATAATTCATATCAAGAGAAATGTTTGACTGATTGATTTCAAACTTGGCATAAAATTTAACCTGACAATGACCTGTTTTAAGAAAAATAAAGCGATTATATCAAATCATGCGTTTCAAAATAGCGGCTGTTTGAAAATTTCAAACCAAAATTACTCAAAAACCGTACATTTTAACAAAAAATGCCGGGACACCTTTTTTTGTTGCCCTTTCGATTTCCTATCGCACAGTGTAACTGTCAAAACAATCGGATGAAGGATAACAGTTAACTTATATAATTGGTTTGTGCAACCCTCCTATACCAACACAGTAAACACAACAATATGGTGGGCAAGTACCTTGTTATTATCCATAAGTTTACTATTATCGATCATCTGATTGTTTCGACAGTTACACCATCCGATAGGGAATTAAACGGGCTACAAAAAGGGTGTTTTGAAATTTTTTTTAATGTACGGTTTGTGGGTAATTCAGGTTTAAAATTGTGAAACAGCTGCAATTTTGAAACGCATGATTGGATAAAATCGCTTATTTTTCTTAAAACAGATCATTGTTAGGTTAAACTTCATGTAAAGTTTGAACTCAATAGGTCTAACCGTTCTCTAGATATAAATTATTTTGTTAAAAAACAAAATGTCGGATATCTGGAAAACAGTTTTTTGGAAACAGTTTTATTCTTGATTTTCTCTTTATTTTTACCCAATGATCCATTTCCCGAAGTTTCGATGTTTTCTTATGGGACACCCTGTAAATCTGAACAAAGATTAAAATACAGTATTACCTTTTAATTACTTTTTATTTCATATTGATTTATCAAATGATTCGAAGTTATTAATGGAATATAATGGAATAAGTTGGTATGCCACACGAAGATGTATGAATGTTTCCGAAGTTAAACGAATGAGTAAATACAATTAACGAATGACTTAACGAAATTTGTATAAAGAGTAATTTTTTTTGAAACAGAAGCATTTTTATGACTAAGTAATTATTGAACTAAATCGCGATGATCGAGTGTGTAATTTCAGACTCTTTAACACGTTCACTGCTAAGGACGCACATGTGAGCTTGACACTGAACACTATGAGAAGCGGCCGACGCACAGTGCATTGCACGCCAACCCCCGTATTGGGAGTATTTTCAATACACAGTGCATTGCGTGCTTTGCACGCTAACCTCCATATTCGGAGTATTTGTAATACACAGTGCATTATGTGCATTGCACGCCAACCTCCATATTGCGAGTATTTTTAATACACAGTGCATTGTGTGCTTTGCACGCCAACCTCCATATTGCGAGTATTTTTAATACACAGTGCATTGCGTGCTTTGCACGCCAACCCCCATATTGGGAGTATTTTCAATACACAGTGCATCGCGTGCTTCGCACGCCAACCTCCATATTGGGAGTATTTTTAATACACAGTGCATTGCGTGCTTTGCACGCCAACCTCCATATTGGGAGTATTTTTAATACACAGTGCATTGCGTGCTATGCACGCCAACCTCCATATTGGGAGTATTTTCAATACATAGTGCATTGCGTGCTTCGCACGCCAACCTCCATATTGGGAGTACTTTTAATACACAGAGCATTGCGTGATTTGCACGCCAACCTCCATATAGGGAGTAATTTTAATACACAGTGCATTGCGTGTTTCGCACGCCAACATCCATATTGGGAGTATTTTCAATACACAGTGCATTGCGTGTTTCGCACGCCAACCCCCATATTGGGAGTATTTTTAATACACAGTGCATTGCGTGTTTCGCACGCCAACCACCATATTGGGAGTATTTTCAATACACAGTGCATTGCGTGTTTCGCACGCCAACCCCCATATTTTGAGTATTTTCAATACACAGTGCATTGCGTGCTATGCACGCCTACCTCCATATTTGGAGTATTTTTAGTACACAGTGCATTGCGTGCTTTGCACGCCAACCTCCATATTTTTGAGTATTTTCAATACACAGTGCATTGCGTGTTTCGCACGCCAACCCCCATATTGGGAGTATTTTCAATACACAGTGCATCGCGTGCTTCGCACGCCAACCTCCATATTGGGAGTATTTTCAATACACAGTGCATTGCGTGCTTCGCACGACAACCTCCATATTGGGAGTATTTTCAATACACAGTGCATTGCGTGCTTCGCACGCCAACCTCCATATTGGGAGTATTTTCAACACACAGTGCATTGCGTGCTTCGCACGCCAACCTCCATATTGTAAAAATATTAGTGATTATTAAGTAGAAAGTTCAAAAATAAAAAATAAAGGTAATTTGTACTCATTTAGGCAATAAATATAAAAATAAAAGGTCAGCTCCTAGCATAGCAGACGAAATTTGTGTAGTAGTGAACGTGTTAATGGCCTTTAGGCCTAGTCTTATCGTCTTAATTAAGTTGTTGTCATGTATGAAAGAAATATAATTAAAAGTTATTTTCTAATTTCAGACAACAGTTTAGAGAAGTTATTTGTCATTTGACTTAGTCATACTGTACTCAATACAAGTACAATAACTAATTAACATTGCAAAGTGATTTGATGAAGGACAACCGCTTAATTGGGTACAGATTTCTATTGCAGTGGCATCGCTATATATATGCCAAAGTAATATATTTACATACACCTAAGGCTTGCACACGTCTATCAAGGCTCTGCCGTGGAGAAACATTACCAAAGCAGTTATTGTCTCGGGTTATGGTCTTCTTCGCTTCGTTCGCAGCGAACAAACTCGATTCGCGAGCTAAAATACACCGGGTCTTTTTATTGTATTTTACGTTTTGATCGATATTGAGAGGACCAGACGGGCTACAAGGTCGTTTAAAAAAAAATTTGGAAAACGGTTGACCCTAAAGGCCATCCATGTAACTTCCCGCTAAGTTTAATTACAACAAACACTATTTTTGGAAATTTTGAACTGCCATAACTTTTGAATGAATCAACCGATTTTTATGCGATTTGCGGCAATCGATGCAGTTTTTTAAGTCCATTGAAAGAATCAACAACAAACATTTTTCAGATGAAAAGTTTCGGAGAAATTGAGGAAAAACACTTTTTTTTATTTTCTTTCGTTCACGATATCTCGCGAATGAATCAACCGATTTTTATGTGATTTGCGGCAATCGGTGCAGTTTTCCGAGTCCATTGAAATAATCGACAACAAACATTTTTCTGATGAAAAATTTCGGAGAAATTGAGAAAAAACACTTTTTTTTATTTTCTTTCGTTCACGATATCTCACGAACGAATTAACCGATTTTGACCGGACTGATAGCGATCGACGTCGCTTTTCAAGGTTAAAAGCTGATTAGATTTTGGAATTGATCGGTAAAGCCGTTTAAAAGTTATTTAAAAAAAAACTGATTTGAAAACTTTTTATTTCTTAGTTTTTTCGAAATTTCTCAGAACCTACCGGTCCGAATTAGTTGAAATTTTCAGGAAATCTAAGTTTGATGGAACTCTTTAGAACGCCGTTTGGTAGGATCCAATCGGTTAAGCCGTTCAAAAGTTATAAGCGGGTCACATACTTACATACACACACACATACATACAGACAGGGTGACACCCTCTCGGGAGTGGTCAGGGAAGATTCCTAGGACCTCAAAACGTCGAGATCTGATGAATACTCGATTTTCGAAAAACGGGGTGAAACCAATAACTTCCCGATTTTAGAAAATTTTCAATTTTCTTAGCGGGAAGTTAA
>JAGFPH010002485.1:156066-167314 GCA_018207615.1 Philaenus spumarius | reverse complement strand
TAGGAATCTTCCCTGACCACTCCCGAGAGGGTGTCACCCTGTCTGTAAGTATGTGTGTGTGTGTGTATGTATGTAAGTATGTGACCCGCTTATAACTTTTGAACGGCTTAACCGATTGGATCCTACCAAACGGCGTTCTAAAGAGTTCCATCAAACTTGGATTTCCTGAAAATTTCAACTAATTCGGACCGGTAGGTTCTGAGAAATTTCGAAAAAACTAAGAAAACATTTTTTTTCAAATCAGGTTTTTTTGGAATAACTTTTAAACGGCTTTACCGATCAATTCCAAAATCTAACCAGCTTTTAACCTTGAAAAGCGACGTCGATCGCTACCAGTCCGGTCAAAATCGGTTAATTCGTTCGTGAGATATCGTGAACGAAAGAAAATCAAAGAAAGTGTTTTTTCTCAATTTCTCCGAAATTTTTCATCAGAAAAAATTTTGTTGCCGATTCTTTCAATGGACTAGAAAAACTGCATCGATTGCCGCAAATCGCATAAAAATCGGTTGATTCATTCGCGAGATATCGTGAACGAAATAAAATCAAAAAAAGTGTTTTTCCTCAATTTTTCCGAAACTTTTCATTTGAAAAATTTTTGTTGTTGATTCTTTCAATGGACTTAAAAAACTGCATCGATTGCCGGAAATCGCATAAAAATCGGTTGATTCATTAAAAAGTTATGGCAGTTCAAAATTTCCAAAAATAGTGTTTATCAAACTTTCATCATACTTTTGAGCTCGAAGATATGGTACGGAGGCGTATTCTAAATTTTAGCCATGTTGACAAAAAAACAAAAAATATTTACAAAAAGACATAAAACTAAGCCTAATTTTGTTCTAAATATACAAAAAATATTATACACGAATTATTTAGTAAGAAGGAAAAAAAATGTCTTCTAGAAACTACAATATGGTCAGGAGGCTAATAGCAAACTTTAGCAATTTAGCCTAGATAAGGAGCGGGAAGCCAAACCGTTTTCCAAATTTTTTTAATGCATTTTATTCTGCATCGGATGATGTAACTGTCAAAACAATCGTCTGAAGGATAATAGTTAAGTTATGTGTAATAATTGGTTTGCTCAACCCGGCATCCTATAGCAACACAGTAAACACAACAATATTGTTGTTACATACGCTGTTATTATCTTTAACTTAACTTAACCTTCAACCGATTGTTTTTATAGTTACACCATCCGATAGGGAATTAAAAGGGCTACAAAAAAGGTACCTTGACAATTTTTGTTAAAATGTACGGTTTTGGAGTAATTTAGGTTTGAAATTTTCAAACAGTCGCCATTTTGAAACGCATGGTTGGATATAACCGTTTGTTTAATTTAAAATAGATCATAGTTACGTATAACTTCATCTCAAGTTTGAACACCATCGGTCAAACCGTTCTCTGGATATGAGTTATTTTGTGAAAAATACATACAGACAGACAGACGAAAAAATTAGCACCGTGTGTTTATATTGTGAAATATGTTTGTCTCGATCCCAGGAACATATCCACAAAAGGGGTCCAGAGAGTTCGGGAACAGCCTGTATACTTGAAAATGAGATTACGGTCTCGAAACGCGTCGTAAATAGGACAGCACAACGAAGTCGCACGACGGACTAAATATCATGTACAATAATAATTTCCTGTTCTTATTTCATTCAATTAATTAAGTTTGACGATCTCTTACCGTTATCCTTTGTTCGATAGTTTTCACAGTTATACTGTTCGATAGGAAGCTAAACTGGCTAAATAACTTTACTCTTGTCCTTTTTTTATAAATATTTCCTGATTTTAAGTTATTCTCAAGTGAAATAGATAAAATAAAACCTGAACACAAAATCTCACAACAAATACGTTTACTAACTCGTTTCAACGACAATGTCGCCATCTTCAGTGATGCTCAGGCTACAGTAATCAAACAGTGTGACAACGCACCGTATATATACAAACTAGACATACGTGGCTTAACCAGAAAGGGGCGTGTCATAAACCTATGCTAAGGCGTTAAGGTTCGGCATTACGAATTTCAACTCCCATAAGAGCAATGTTAAATGGGTAATAAGATTACTGGAGTAATAATGATCAGATAATTATTCTGAATGTGTCATTTTAAAGGTTAGAACAGTCCTAATGTGGATATCTTTTAGTTTTTAAAATTAGTTTTTAATTAAATTTGTTCTTTGACTTATCTCAAAATCAAAGTTTGCGATTTTTTTCTTATTCAATAATGCAAATATCAAAAATGTAAAAAAAGGCCACCACATTCAAATTTTAATTACCATTCAAATAAACGTAATTTCAATAATTTTGGATAATTTATGACGAAAAAATCTACGCGCCGAATATGTGTCGCTACTCGAGTGTTTAGCCTGCGCTCTGGTGGTTATCACATCAACTTGTTGCTCGCGGAGGAATACTAGGAAAATAATATATCCGTTAATTTTCAATGTGTGAGAGAAAACTGTGTTTAATAAATACACTACCTTTTTTTGTCACGCTTGCGCATTTCAGTACGTTTTCAGTCAGGGTTACGTCTGTAACCCTCTATTTCCCGCCTTTATGAAGCTGCCCTATATTTGCTAGCGGAAGAATGAAACTAACAAACTCAATTCTAGTAGTGTACACGTCTGCCACTTGGAGAGCTGCGGTCCACTCAGAAATATTTCTTCACTCTCGCTGAACCTTAATCACCTCCTATCTTTATTCAAGTAGCTTAACAATAACAATATAACTTAAATAAAATTACTGAAATAATATTAATATTTTACGTTTGCCCCACCATTACGTAATGTTGTTGAAAAATCGTTAGCGAAATATGCAAATTTAAATGTTGCTTTGTCTGCTGATAATCTTGGTAAGATGCTGGGTAATCCTAAGGACAAATTTCAAGAACACGACAAATCCGGAATTTATTGCGATTTATTAACTGCGAAATGTGTCCTAAGGAATACATAGGTCAAACCAAAAAAGTATGAAGACACGAGGTAAAGAACACTTTTCTCATTTAAAATATAATAGGTATGATAAATCTGCTATGGCTAGGCAATGTTTGGATGAAAATCATCATTTTAAAATAGAAAATTCTAAACTGTTGAAAAATGTAACTAACCCCAACACATTGGACGCTTGGGAAACTTTTTATATTAACAAATACCGTAATATAATTGTGAATAATGAATTAGGTCCTATACAGGACAGAATTAATAATTCTTTATTAATGTAATAAACACTATGTTTTGTTAAATATCTATATCTATATACATAATTAATTTGCTAGGGGTTATTTTGTGAGTAGAACTCCTCCTAGAGTTTTTAACCGATTTTGATGTTTTTGGTGTCATTTTACAGAGCTCACTCTGAAGTTGTGATTCCCTTAAAATGAGCTCAATGTATGTTAAGGGCTTCGCCCCAGTGGCCCTCAAAGTTGCCATGTTAATCTTATGGAAGGTCAATCTTAAGGAAGAAGAAGAAAGATTTCTTTTGATTAATCTTAAGGAAGAAGAAGAAAGATTTCTTTTGATTTTATCAGGGGCACAAAAAACAGCTGTTCGTATGAAAAGCTTAAAACAGCTGATTTTGATCAACAGCTGATTTTGATCAACAACTGATTTGGATCAAAAACTGAATATAATTTTAGGTTAGGTAAATCAAGCAATAGCGAAGCATTGCCCGGTCCACTAGTTAATATTAGTTTAGTAATTTTGTTTAAGTTATATTGTTTATTGTTAAGCTATTTGAATAACGAGAGGCGGTTATTAACGCCTTAGCATAGGTTTATGACACGCCCCCTTCTGTTTCGGCCACGTATGTCTAGTTTTGTATATAAACGGTGCGATGTCACACTGTTAGGTAGTTATAGTTTGGTTACTGTAGCCCGTGCATCACTGAAGATGGCGACATTGTCGTTGAAACGGGTTTGAAGTTAGTAAAACGTATTTGTTGTGAGATTTTGTGTTCAGGTTTTATTTTATCTTGTTACTTTCTCACAAGTCAAGCTCAACTCAAGTAAAGTATTTAAACAGGCGCCATTTTAAACGGAGTATTGGCACAAGTTGTTATTTTTTGTCTAATTAGGCCTTCACACTGATGAGTAACGTGCAAAGGTTCAACTCAATCGGTTTGGCTGGAAATCAAAACGGCGGACAACTGGTAAAAGAAGAGTTTCTGAACATATGTTTATAGGAAGAATTTTCTTTATTTTATCCCATAAGACCACCCCCTGTTTTATGTCCGCGCGTTGCAGGATCGCCCTGTATATTTTTACAACTCTCACACAGGGACGTCGCTTTAGGGGACAAGGGGGACTTTGCCCCCAATAATTTTAAAATCCAAAAATTTTGACAAATTGAGATTTTGAAAAAAGTTGGGATTTTGGTATTTTTATTAAATTTCAAGCAAAAAACTAAAAAATTCCAACTTTGGGTTTAAGATTCAAAACATTAAACATTAATTACCAACATTCACCAATAACAAGCAAGCTATAATTTCCAATCCGAAAATGTTGGGCGAATCAAAATATTTCTGTACCGAATAAATGCATTTTTCTTCTTTTAAATGATGTTCTGGGATATTTAGTTCCAACCCTTGTTGTTGTGGCAACACTGACTCACCATACCATGCACTGCGCCGGACCGCCAGACCAGTGCTGCCGGATTTGGGTTTTCCCCCAAAATTGGGAAATTTTTAAATTTGCGGGGAATATCGGTGAAAAGAAAATTGTGGCGAAAAGTATGGAGATTTTTTTTCAATAATGTGATGAACACGTTGAAGTCCTTGTAAAGAATTAAAAACTCTTGAAGCACTTAATATAGCACGTGCAGTGTTAAAAACAATACTTAGATAAGTCAATTTTTTTTTTAAATATTCCCGTGGTAAACCTCCAGGCCACATTTCCACTGGGATTTATTCCTCACGACATAACCCAGAGCTATCTTCTGGTCGTTCAAACCCCCCCCCCCCCCCCCAAGACGTGGGGCAATTTTAGATTCTCCCCCCAACATCCCTGCTCTCGCAGCCTATTTTATAAAATGCAATTTAACTTGGTTAGCCACGGACTTTGATAATCGAAGCTATACCAAAATAATGCAATATCTTACAAGTTTTCACTGGGCTTTCTACGGTAACAGCTTTCTACAAGGTGTCAGAATATTGTCAAGTTTGCGCGAGCGAAACGAATGCTATAATGACTTCAGACGCATGCGTGAAGGCAGTATTATTGTATTCGTACAGTGAAATTCTTTATTCCTGGTTCGACCTAAAGAGGTAATTTAATGAGGACCCTCAACGGTGAAGCGAAATTCGTGTCACAGCCAAGAGGCGTATGGAACATGCGGTCGCACGGACCCCTATGCGGGCGACCGTATGTTATAATATTTACCTTTAATAATAATAACAACAAGAAAAACGTAAGCAGCACTGCCACATTGCTATAGCCGAATTTTCTTATCAGGGAATCAACGTGTACGTCCGTATGTACATATAAACGCACTTTAATTTCACCATCATCTGTATGTAATACAAACCCAGTGTAGGTTATACTTGGGGATTATGTTTACGCCCCCTCGGTAAAATACCCATGTAGTTTTGATATTTTGTAGTTTATGGTATTTTACGTTTTGATCGATTTTGGGAGAACCGAGAGAGCTATAAGGTCATGTAAAAAAATTGTGCAGAATAATATCGTACATTTATTTTTATAAAACCCCAAAAAAGTTTCATTCTGGTACGAAGCATCTAATAAATAGTTACTTCCGTTCACCCTATGTGCTTCTGGTTGGTGGATTTTTTTGGCTAACGAACTCGTCCAACGTTCGGACGCTTTTGGACTTAGAGAACCAACGTGTGTAACAAAGGGAAACATCGGACTCAAGGCCCAAGTCCCTATATTCAAAACGGCGAAGTTGTTTACCAATTTCAATGTTAAAATAACCTAACCTAACTTTTACGCATATTCCCGTGTTATTTTCGGCAAAAAACGAAAGCTGTATTTTTCCCTTTAAAGTAAAATAAATTGTGAGTGTTGACTGCCTAGGTTTTTTGCAATATCTCTTTTTGCAACTGAGTACAAAATTAATAATTCGACCACGCAGCTCAACCGCTGAGGCGAGTTGAGCAAATTTCCAAAATTAAGTTTATAGGCCTATGTTTTAGGGTTTCAGCCAACAATTTGGGAAATAGGTCTATTCACGGCGGTGCTGAATAGCTGCAAAATGCTTTTCACGCCATTTCGTATATTGGGAGTATTTTCAATACACAAAGCATTGCGTGCTTTGCACGCCAACCCCGAGGTAGAATTCACCACATGGCTTTGAGAACCGGGTAATTTTATAATATTTTACGTTTTGATCGATTTTGGGGGAACCAAACAAGCTATAAGGTCGCGTAAAAAAAATCAAAATGTGCAGAATAACATCCTATATTTATATTTTTATATAGGTTTTTTATTATAAAAAACTCTAAAAAAATCCATTCTCTTAGGAAAAATGTCTACAAGTTGTTACTTCCAGTCAAAAAATATGCTTCCGGTTGTTGGATTTTTTTGGTTAACGAACTCGTCCGAGCGACGTCGACAACCAATGTGTGTTCCAAATTTGAACAAAATCGGACTTAAAATGCGGCCGCTAGAGTGCGAACACATACATACATATATGTATATATATATATATACTGTACATGTATAAATTTGAAATTTAAAGACATCCCAAAACGTGTTCTGGGGACCATGATCGGTACTTATTTACTACTCCCGACCTTAGGTCTTACCGTAAGGGTCACTGCAATAGCTCATTTTTCCCATTGAAATTCGCTAATAAAGTTTACTATTTATATCATACGTTTATGAAAACAAAAAAACGGGTATTGAAAATGTATTTGGCAATCAACATCTGCATATGACAGTACTTTAAAAATGAAACCAAATTTTTTCTACGATTTAACGGGGGAAAATGACTTCTTCTGTAGCATTGCTATTATGGGAATCAGATTCAATATTCTGTCCGGTATCCTCCCCTTAAAATTCGGCCGTCAGAGTGAGAACACAAACATACATATATATAAAAAATTGTTAATGACAACACAAACGTGTTCAGGAGACCATGATCGGTGCTCATTTATTACACCCGACATTAGGTCTCAGGATAAGGGTAATTTTGTAATAGCTCACATTTCCTATGGGAATTCGCTAACAAAGGGTACTATTTATTCTGTAGCTATAGGATGGCATTCATGCCTAACAGAACGGACGAATACAAACGACTGTTGGAACACGGAAGAGGTCAGAAGATTCAGGTCGCGTTGCAGAGGAGTGGCTCGACTTGACCGGAATCTTCTTGCGCCAAAGTAGCCGATTACAATTTTTAAATCCCTATTTTTATCAAATTTCATACAATTTAAATTCGATGACTTATTACTTTACCAGACGAAGAGTTTCAGTCAACAAATCTAAAGCAAAGGTTTTATAAGCGAATTTCCACAGGAAAAATATGCTATTGCAGTGCTACCTTATGGTATGACGTGAGGTCGGGAATAGTAAATGAGCACCGACCATAGTACGCAGAACACGTTTTAAGGTGTCATTAAAATGTTTATGTATCTATACTAATATTATAAGGAGGTAAAATTTGTTTGTTTGTATGTTGGGGGTAACTGGAACTACTGAACCGATTAAAAAAATATTTTTACTAATAAATAAAAAGCTGTACTTGACGTGTTTGGTGCAAATTTGTTCGAAATCGATCGAATAGTTTTCTCTCTAGATAATAATAATAATATTTATTAGTTAATCTCCTACTTTAATAAATCACCTCTCCTACCCCACCTACAATTATAAAGTCACAGTGAATCTGTTTAATAATTTAAATATGTTCGTGAGAAAGTATGTACCAGTTCCTGGTACCGTTTATTACTTCAATATTTGTAAATTTAGTCGGAAAAAATATTGGGACAGGCCTAGGACGATGAACCAACACATTGTATTTATATTTATTACAATAGCAACCAATTGAATAAAATAACAGATAAAGCAGCTGTTTGGTCCAATAGTTCCACTAACAGCTGATTTCAAATTTTGAAGCAATTATTAGCGTTTCTAACTTTTAGGTTAGGTTTTTATTAAAGTGCAGACCTGAGCCTTGCTGGTTCTTTTAACCTTTATTATAACTGCTGTTATAAAATGTACGAAATAATTTGATTTGAACATTTAACGTTATTTACCATCTTAGCTTTGGGGTTATTAACAATCCTACACTTTTATTGTAAAGAAAACATAACATGATTACGTGTATAGTAGGTCCCATCGGGGTTGGCGTGCGGAGAAAGCAGGGGTATCCTCTACAGGTCTTATGGGATAATAGATGCTACTACCATTACAGCGAACATCACGTTTATTGTCATGCGGGTTGCGTCAACTGACCGAGTTTTGCATGGGAGTTGATGTTCTTTGGTTGGCTATTATCGCTCAGCCTGCCGTATGGATAGCATGGCTTACGGGCGCTCTGTAATGCACGGTGAATGTGGAATCGGGTGTAGGCCTAGTATATGTGTTGGCATTCTAGCGGCTGCATTTGATTTGGTCCAAATTTGGTACACACGTTGGTTGACTTCATCGCTCGGACGAGATTGTTAGCCAAAAAATCGAACAACCGGAATCACGTTTTTTTGACTGGAAGTAACTATTTTTTGAAATTTTTCGTACGCGAATGAAACTTTTTTAGAGTTGTATCTAAAATAATTAATGTACGATATTATTCTGCACATTTTGTTTTTGACACGACCTTATTACGTATAGCTCGATTGGTTCTTCCGTAATCGATCAAAACGTAAAATGCCATAAAAGTACCCGGTCCGAATCCACCGTGGGGTCGTCTTCTAATCCGAGGCCCAACGGCTGAATTTGTACGATGCGAGCGAAGCGAAGCAGTCTATAAGCCGAGGCCTCGAGGACGAGCTGCGAGAGAGTTGAAGCTGGAGGCTTAGGTACAAACAAATTCTAGTGACATATTTCGTGTACACAGTCGCCTATTCAGCACCTTCATGAGTAGGCCAGTTCCCCAAATTGTTTGTTGAAACCCTATAAAACACATATTATATTTAATTTTAGAAATTCGTTAAACTTACGTCAGCGGTTCAGCTGCGTGAAAGCCATAGGTAAAATTACTACACAATTGTAGCATGAGCGGTGATGAAGTCATGGCTTTTGGTTATTCCGGTAGTTGTTCCCCCCATTTTGGATTTAATGCTATAAAGTATTTCATGTGCGTTACTTAAAACATAAAACGAATATGCCTACCAAATTTCAACGTAAATCTGGAGAAAAGTAATGGCTTTTCCGAAAGTTTTTGTTGCTCATTTTGGTTGGCAAATGGTTGTATAAGTTACTAACATGGGGCGCCCATATGTTATTTTCTAGGGGGGGGGGGCCTAGACCGGGGTATGGGGCTTAACACGTTCACTGCTAAGGACGCACATGTGAGCTTGACACTGAACGCTATGAGAAGCGGCTGACGCCTCCGTATTGGAAATATTTTCAATACACAATGCATTGCGTGCTTCGCACGCCAACCCTCGTATTGGGAGTATTTTCAATACACAATGTATTGCGTGCTTCGCACGTCAACCCCCTTGTTGGAAGTATTTTTCAATACACAATGCATTGCGTGTTTCGCACGCCAACCCCCATATTGGAAGTATTTTCAATACACAATGCATTGCGTGCCTTGCACGCCAATTTTAAGCCTATATGCTATGGACGCATTTTGGCGTCCATTTTAAAATATTAGTTATTACTACGTAGAAAGGTTCAACAATAACAAATAAAATAATTTCTACTCATTTAGACTATAAATATAAAAAAATGCAGCTCCTAGCATAGGAAATACGATATTTGCGTAGCAGTGAACGTGTAAAGGAGTACCCTCCCATCCTTCGGCAAAAGGAGTCCAGGGATATTTTTGACCTCCCCAAGAAAACTTTAAAAATTTGGGAAGCCAATTTGGCTGTTCAGGTGAAATATTAACAAACACATCATTGAGTCTGTACCTTTACACCGTCAGTGAATACACAAAGACCTATAACACTCCTAGAGGCCGCACCAAGTAGTGAACCAGCAGTTCATGCTTGAACTCGCGTGAAAAATAAAATAAAAGTATATGTAAAATCAAACGACACATAACATTAAAAACATATTTTAGTGCTAATCTCTTTTAAGAAAAATACCTGACTGTAATTAATAATTCGACCACGCAGCTGAACCGCTGACGTGAGTTGAGCAAATTTCCAAAATTAAGTTTATAGGCCTATGTTTTAGGGTTTCAACCAATAATTTGGGAAATAGGTCTCTTCACGACGGTGCTGAATAGCTGCAAAATGGTTCGCACGCCATTCCGCTTATTGGGATTATCTTCAATACACAATGCATTGCGTGCTTCGCGCGCCATTCCGAATATTGGGAGTAGCTTCAACACACAAATTATTGCGTGATTCGCACGCCAACCCCCGTACTAGGAGAATCTTCGATACACAATGTATTGCAATCTTCGCACGAAAACCCCCGGTAGACTCCACCACATGGCTTTGAACCGGGTACTTCTATGGTATTTTACATTTTGATCGATTTTGGGGGAACCAAGCGAGCTATAAGGTCGCGTAAAAAAGCAAAATGTGCAGAATAACAGCCTACATTTATAGTTGTAGAAAAAACTAAAAAAATAAATAATAATTCTCGTAGAAAAAATCTCAAAAAATAGTTACTTCCGTTCAAAAAACGTGCTTCAGGTTGTTGGATTTTTTTGGCTAACGAACTCGTCCGAGCGACGTAGACAAGCAACATGTGTACCAAATTTGAACCAAATCGGACTTAAAATGCGGCCGCTAGAGTGCGAACACATATATACATATATAGGCCTATATATGAATTTTAATGACACCCCAAAACGTGTTCTGGGGACCATGATCGGTGCTCATTTGCTACTCCCGACCTTGGGTCTTACCATTAGGGCCACTGCAATAGTTCATTTTTCCTATGGAAATTCGCTAATAATACACACATTTTCCTTTCCCTGGGATCTAGGGGGGGCCCTAGCCCCCCTCTGCCCATACGAATGGGCGTCCATGGTTACTAAAAATTAGTTTACCATAGCGACGCACAATTAATTTACATCAGAATACAAATCTGACACAGGGTTTCCATGCGTTTAGAATCGCTTAAAGGTGTACTGTTTGAATGCCAACAAGTTGACGAGCTTTTGATATTTTG
>JAGFPH010002485.1:121096-155966 GCA_018207615.1 Philaenus spumarius | reverse complement strand
TTCAAAAGTTTTCAAAACCTTTTTTCGTGCATCTATACAGGCCTACTTGACATGTCTGGTGCAAATTTGTTTGAAATCGATCAAATAGTTTTCGCTCTAGCTTTGTACACATACTGACAGAGATTTTGTAATAATCACTTTTTTGGACTTAAGGGGTCCCAAAACGGATATTTCCACAAAAATCTCAACATCGATTTTTTTTGCCATCACTATACTTTCTCTATACTACAGTTTAGTGAGAAAGTAAAAATACCTGACTATAATTAATAATATATATATATATATTTTCCTTTCCCTGGGAGCTAGGGAGGGGGCCGTAGGCTCCCTCTGCCCATTGGTATGGGCGCCCATGTGCGCCGTTACAACCACTTATTTTTATCTCGGGTTACGGTTAATTTCCTTCGCTACAGATAACCAGAGAAAACATCCGCAATCATGCTGTCTTTAAAATGTAACGGTATAGCATTTCACCGAGTGTAGTACATGACAGTAGAGATTTAATAGTCATCGCAGGATAACGGAAATCCTGGCACAAGACATCCTCGCTGTACTTAGCCAATATTATATAACAAGAAGGATGTTTAACAACGCGAGTACATCCCGTCTGACCGGCCTGTATCTTATCTTGATCTCTTATCGCAGACGCCATGCAAATCTCTGTTAGTGAATATCTCATATAAAAAAGCGAATGTAAAATATTTCGCCAGTAAGGTTCTCCACATATATTACGTAAATTGAGTCAAATAATAAGTTAGTAGTAGCTCTACTGTCACTGGGGATAACGACTTTGCCATTGAAACGAATTTGAAGTAAACCCAAATTTTGTAAGAAATTTTGTTATACAGGGTATCCCATAAGTAAAGTGCCAAACTTCGGGGAATGGTTCTATGGGTCAAAATAAGAAAAAAAAGTTCATATAAACACAGACCCGAAAACGCTTCGTTTTCTAGGTATCCGCCATTTTATTTTTTGTACAAAATAATTCATATCTAGAGAACGGTTTGGCTGGAGTTCAAACTTGGCATGGACTTTAACCTAACAATGATACATGTTAAGGAAAATAAGCGATTAAATCCAATCAAGCGTTTCAAATTGGCGGCTGTTTGAAAATCTCAAACCTTAATTACTCCCGTACATTTTATCAAACAAATGTAAAAACTTCTTTTTTTATAGCCCTTTTGATTCCCTTTGGCTTTTGCAGGTGTTCTTTGTTAGCCACTAAGGTACAAAGCGAGAACGCTTGGGGGAAAATCAATGTTACAAATATTTTGTTGCGAAAACATAGAAACATTCTCTGTCGCGGAACACTGTCAATAAACTATTTTAATATTAAATATTCTTTTCACAGCAAAACATCTAAGGAGCGACGTTGTCGTAACAAAGTGATGCAAGTCAGTCAATGACGTCACATAGCAGCCTAAACAAAATCTGAAAAGAAAAGCGCACAAATAATAAAATATTGTGGTTCACTTCACGAAAGTGCAAATTTAAACTTCACATTTTGTTTTCCGTAATGCAAGCAGGGATTCATTGTTTTTGTAAAATATAGGCGTTGGAGAAACCACCGTTAAAAACTGAAACAAAGTTCATAATATATCTCTCTATAATATAAGACATTCCTGTCATTCACGCAAAAACGTTAGCCTTACTGCGCATGCGCCACTATCTAGTTCGGCCTAATCCTAATCGAGCGTCATTTCCAAGAAACTAGCAGAGTGTGCAATAATCTGTTTTCATTACTTCGCCACGAGTCGCCGTTGGGATTGGCGAGCGAAACCCTCTAGTGCTATAAATAATGATCGAGCTAAGTAATTATTGGAAACGAATTATTTCAATAGTAATAATACAGGGTGTCCCATAAGTGAAGTGCCAAATTCGGGGAATGGTTCTATGGGTCAAAATAAGAAAAAAAGCTTCATATAAACACACACCCGAAAACGCTTCGTTTGTTTGTTGTACAAAATAATTCTTATCTAGAGAACGGGTTGACTGATTGAGTTCAAACTTGGCATGAAGGTTAACCTAACAACGATATACCTCAAGAAAAATAAGCGATTTAATGGAATAATGAGTTTCAAAATGGTGGCTGTTTGAAAAATTCAAACCTAAATTAATTCTCAAAAACCGTACATTTTAACAAAAAATGTCAAGATATCTTTAATTGGTTTATTCAACCCAGCATCCTATACCAACACAGTAAACTTAGCAATATTGTATGTACATTTACTGTCATTATCTTTAACTTAGCTATTATCCTTCATCCGATTGTTTTGACAGTTATACCATCCGATAAGGAATCAAAAGGGCTACAAAAAAGGTGTCTTGACATTTTTTTGTTAAAATGTACGGTTTTTGAGTAATTTAGGTCTGCAATTTTTAATCAGCCGCCATTTTGAAACTCATGATTGGATTTAATTGCTTCTTTTTCTTAAGACATATCATTGTTAGGTTAAAGTTCATGGCAAGTTTGAACTCAATTAATCAATCCATTCTCTAGTTCTGAATTATTTTGTACATACATAAGGTATTAGGACATGCCTTCGAATGAACTTTTTTCTTTCTTTTTGTACGATGAATCATATCCCAAAGTCCTGAAAGGTTTTTTTTACACCTGTATAACTTTTGCTACATGTAACATTGCTAAATATAGCAAATAGCAGGTTTTGCTACATAGCAGGCTTACCACTGTAATTTTAAAGGAAGGTAGAATGAATACGTACAGACAGACATGTTGGCAATACATATTGTGTTACATTTTATTAAGGACTCAGCAGGTTTTAGTTCACCGACCCAAAAGTTGTGTCAAATCAGTGTTATTGGGTAAACCGATTAGGTAGGCTGGCGTCGAAATATGTTATCGTTATAGGCTTAACTGTCCTGGAGGTTAGGCGTGGATTACATGGACCGCCAGTTGAATTCATCTAATGAATAAACATTTGATGTCATCACATTTATATATCCAGCGGAGCAGTTTCATAGTGATAATCTATGTTCGATAGTAATGGCCTTGAAGTTGTTATGGTAGAGTGATAAGGCATCCGGACTCTTGATTTAAGGCTCTGCTACAGCCAAGCTACATTATAAATAATATGTTTACCGCCTCATTGACAACATTGTCAATTTGACTATCGTTTAGTAAAAAAAAGAAGAAAAATTGTCCTACGACTTACTTTTGGAACAAAATACCTTAACGCGGGTTGCGGTAGGAGTTAACAAATAGAAAATGTAACGCGTAACGAAAAAAAGTGTTATTAATTGGTTACTATGGCAATGACAAATATAAAATACGAGTAACGAAAAAGCGTTATCAAATTGGTTGCTATGGCAATTACAAATAGGAAATACGCGTAACGAAAAGGCGTTATCAAACTGGTTGCTATGGCAATGAATGTAAATACATTCAAGAAACATGTGTTTTGGTTCATCAATTTAAAATAAGAGACGATCGGTTCCGTCCGGCGTAGTTCAGATATTATCGTCAAGCGCTGAAATACATTCAATAAACATAAAATGTTGGTTCATCAATCTATGCCTAACCTGAAATTATTGTGTGTAGGCCTATATTTAATTTATTTTACCTGCCTTAACGGTAACATACATACAATAATTTTAGGTTAGGCCTAGACTGATGAACCAACATTTTATGTTTATCGAATGTATTTGCAATGAATGGACATTTAACTGTGTTCACCGTCTTAGCTTTGATGTCATAATTAATTCCACACCTTTATTATAATAACATTAAACGTACGGAAACGGTAAATATTTGTATAAAAACAAACTAATAATAATTCGACGACGCAGCTGAACCGCTGACGTGAGTTGAGCGAATTTCCAAAATTAAATTTATATATGTTTTTGGGTTTCAAACAACTATTTGGGAAATTGATCTACTCACGAAGGTGCTGCCAGCATGTACCAAAAATATTGCCATCGGTCACCACAGTAAAAGGCGTGGATTAAATTCTGGTAATTTTACGGTATTTTACGTTTTGATTGTTTTTGGGGAAACCAGATGGGCTATAAGGTCGCGTAAAAATCTAAATGTGCAGAATTATTTCGTATGTCTATTTTGTTAAAGAAAACTTCAACAAAATTTCCCTAATTCTAGTACGAAAAATCTCAAAAAATGGTTACTTCCTGTCAACATTTTGGTATACTTCCGGTAAATTTTGTTGGCTAACGAACTCGTCCAAGCGACTTAAAAAACCAACCTGTTTACCAAATTTGGTCCAAATCGGACGTAAAATGCGTCCGTTAGAGTGCGCACACATACCTACATAAATATATACATAATATGATTTTTAATGACACCCCAAAACGTGTTCTGGGGACCATGATCGGTGCTCATTTGCTACTCCCGACCTTGGGTCATACCATAAGGGCCACTGCAATAGCTCATTTTTCCTATGGAAATTCGCTAATAAACGGCAATTGAAAGATTAAAATTACTGTATGTGTGTATGTTGCCGTTAAGGCTGGTAAAAGAATTGAAAAAAAGGCGTGATGAACTTCGTTCCTGACGGGGGTTCAACGACCGCACACATTTACTTTTTTATTTTATGTTATTTAAAAAATGATTTTCACAAATTTCACTATTTAAAATAAAATGTAATTTAGTTACAATTCGTAGCAAGTCTGAAATAAAAACTGATAACATTAAACAGGTTTTAGGTTTAACACTAATTTTATGTAGGCGCTTCAGAGCCTTTTTATTCTTTCAACTTTAAAGTGGATTGTGAAAAGAAGACCAACGTCAGGACACATTTAGTGCTAGAAGGTTGGTAATACTTCTTGGTGAAGTGACCGGTATTAAAATGTTTGACAACTAAAAGCTTTTTGTTCCTTACGATAGCGATATCAAATCCAGTTATTGTACGCTACCAACAGGGTACACCATAAGTAAACAGCCAAACTTCGGGGAATGGTTCTAAGGGTCAAAATAAGAAAAAAAAAACGTCGTGTAAACATAGGCCCGAAAATGCTTCGTTTTCAAGATATCCGCCATTTTGTTTTGTACAAAATAATTCTTATCTAGAGAGTCCTCTGTCATAGCTCAACCGCTATGGTACTTGCCTCATAAGCAAGACGTCCCGGGTTCAAATCCCGCGGGGGACCATAAAATATTAAAAGCCCAAAAAAACATGCTCGTTAGCCAAAAGGCACAAAGTGGCATGGAAAGCAAAAAAAAAAAAAAAAATCTTATCTAGAGAACGGTTGGACATATGGAGTTCAAACTTGGCACGAACTTTAACCTAACAATGATATATCTTAAGAAAAATAACCGATTAAAATCCAATCATGCGTTTCAAAATGGCGGCTGTTTGAAAACTTTAAACCTAAATTACTCCCGTACATTTTAACAAAAAAATGATAAAACTCAATTTTTGTAGCCCTTTTGATTCCCTATCGGATGGTTGCACTGTCCAAACAATCGGATGAAGGATAGGCCTAATAGTTAAGTTATGTGTATTAATTGGTTTATTCAACCCTGCATCCTATACCAACAGTGTAAACAAAACAATATTGTATGTACATTTACTGTCATTATCTTAACTTAGCTATTATCCTTCATCCGATTGTTTTGTCAACTACACCGTCAGATAAGGAATCAAAATGGCTACAAAAAAGGTGCCTCGACATCTTTTGTTAAAATGTACGGTTTTTGAGTAATTTAAGTTTGAAATTTTCAAACAGCAGCCATTTTGAAACGCATGGTTGGATTTAATCGCTTATCTTTCTTGAGATATATAATTGTTAGGTTAAAGGTCACGCCAAGTTTAAAATCAATCAATCAAACCGTTCTCTAGATAAGAATTATTTTGTACAAAAACAAAATGGAGGATACCTGGAAAAGGAAGCGTTTTCGGGTATGTATTTACATAAACTTTTTTTCTTATTTTGACCCATAGAACCATTCCCCGAAGTTTGGATATTTACCTATGGGACACCCTGTATAACAATAATTATAGCCTAAGTCTACTAAGAAGACGATGTTACGACCAACAATCGTTTACTGGGCTGAATTAGAAAGCAAACACTATTAACAAAGTTTAAAAAATATATTATGTCAAGGATATGAAGCTCTTTAAAACAGGAATATTCAAGATTCTAAAAACTAATTTTGAAGGGCGTCCACTGTAGAACTCGCGAAAGACTGGCGTTTCGCTTCAAAATACGCCAGTTTCTTTTAAAATATCGTGTGAAAATACAAAACGCTTATAATTTAAAGCTGACAGCGAAGCAACAGGTATGTCAAGGTTAACCTAGAGAGATCAGTTGATTTATGCATTCTAACGAATAAATTGGTGACTTTACTTTATCCTCTACATAAAAATGTAAGAAAAAACTGCAAACATATAATTCTGAAAGTGATTACCTTTTCACCGCCATTTTGTGTATTTAACGAAAACAATCCTTAATTGTTGAACTGCGAATGATCCTATCAAGGCCGAATAGCCAGGAAAACTTTTCGGGGGAGGGGGTCAGGTCAGGACCGGGATTTGAATTTAAACCCTTTTAACACGTTCACTGCTAAGGATGCACATGTGAGCTTGACACTGATCGCTATGAGAAGCGGCCGACCAACGAACACAGAAAAAAGGAAGCGTGTAAGCAGGTAATTTATTACAAATTAAAAATAATAATAAATAACACCAGTGTAGGCTGCAAAAAGAATTGAGATTGTTTTCAATGTCGCATGCGAGGTATTCAGTCTATTAATTCATAAATGCAGTAAAACCGTACAAGTGAGATAACATCGACCTGGAGGATCAGGATAGCTCGATGGTAGAGTGTTGCCCCGGAAAGGCAAAGGTCCTGGGTTCAAATCCCGGTCTTGGTCCATGTTTTTTTCACTTGTAATTTAAATTGAGTTAAGTTTTGTTTCTTTCCGTCCGAATTGATTATTATACTAGTCTGCAACAGTATCAAACTTTTGATTCGAACGACGGTTTTTGCACCATGAATCGAAAAAAATAGGTAATTTTCTAGAAACAGTCCCAGTTATTTAATGACTTAAATAAGTACATGTTTTAATGGTGTACTCGGCCACGATGTACTAACCTGAATGATAACGTTAGAAATCGCGGCGCCAAAGCTAGGCTATGTCAATGGCGTGCAAGGCTGACCTTGAGTCTATATCTGTGGAACTGTCTTTACAATCCCTCCCCGCTACACCCCTAGCTAGAGTGCATGGAATGTGCGGTTAAATAAATTGGACTGTACTTTATCAAAATCAGCATAAAACACTTACAAGAATAGTCAACCATAAATTAAGACCTGTACCAAAAATACAATTCATATAGATATAGTAGGCTATAGAGAAAGTACAGTGATCGCAAAAAAAATCGATGTTGAGATTTTTGTGGAAATATCCGTTTTGGAACCCCCTGAGTAAAAAAAAATCTGTATGTATGTATACAAAGCTACAGAAAAAACTATTAGATCGATTTCGAACAAATTTGCACCAAACATGTCAATTAGGCCTATATAGATGCACGAAAAAGGGTATAGAAAAATTTTGAACAACAACCCCTTTTTTTGCCAAAAAAACCCCAAAAATTAGTTATTATTCTTTTTTTTTTTTAAATGGCTCTAACGATTTTGATCAAATTTGGCTTATTTGTAGCCCTTAATGTACCCTACCATATGCAGAAAACCGAATCTTTCTAAAAATTCTTGTTTAGCTAGTAATAATAATAACTGATTTTGGGGGTTTTTTTTGCCGAAATGGGGTTGTTTTTAAAAAAATTTCAAAACCCTTTTGACGTGCATCTATACAGGCCTAATAGACGTCTTTTGTGCAAATTCGTTGGAAATCGATCGAATAGTTTTTTCTCTAGCTAATAACAATAATATTTATTAGTTAATCTCCTACCTTATATCACCTCTCCTACCTAATCTACAATTATAAAGTCACAGTGAATCTGTTTAATAATTTAAATATGTTTGTGAGAAAGTATCTGCCAGATTCTGGTACCGTTTATTTGCAAAGTTATGGGTCTACAGCAAACTATAATAGGCCTATACTACTATTATAATATATACCCAAACTCTCTGGTCACCTTTTGTGAATTTGTTCCTGGGAGCAAGACAATAATTATACTTCACAGTATAAACAGGGGTCTACGGTGCTTACTTTTTTGTCTGTCGGTCTCTGTGGTTTTTTTTACAAAATAATTTATATCTAGAGAACGGTTCGACAGATTGAATTCAAACTTGACATGAAGCTATACCCAACTATGATCTATTGTAAATAAAATAAACGATTATATCCAATCATGCGTTTTAAAATGGCGGCTGTTTGAAAATCTCAAACTTGAATTACCCCAAAACAGTACATTTTAACAACAAATATCAAGGTACCTTTTTTGCAGCCCTTTTTATTCTGTATCGGATGGTGTAATTGCCAAAACAATCTACAATTAAGGATAACAATTAATTTATGTGTAATAATTGGTTTGTTAAACCCGGCATCCTATACCGACACAGTAAACAACGATATTATGGTTACATATGCTGTTATTACCCTTAACTTAACTATTATCCTTCATCCGATTGTTTTGATAGTTACACGAACCGACATGGAATTAAAAGGACTACAAAAAAGGCGTCTAGACAGTTTTTTGTTAAAATGTACGGTTTTTGAGTAATTTAGGTTTGAAAATGTCAAATATTCGCCATTTTGAAACGGATGATTGGATTTAATCATTTATTATATTTAATATAGGCTATTGTCAGGTATAACTTCATTTCAAGTTGTAACTCAATCGGTCAAACCGTTTTCTAGATATAGGCCCTAAATTATTTTGTAAAAAACATACACAGACAGACAAAAAAGTAAGCACCGTAGACCCATGTTTATATTGTGAAATATGTTTGTCTCGATTTCAGGAACAAATCCACAAAAGAGGACCAGAGAGTTCGAGGACACCCTGTACATTAAGTAAGTATGTAAAAAGAATACTTGGAAGGGGATATTTTAATTGTTTTCTTAAACCACAACCACAAAATTACCAATAAGTGGTAATTCTAGAATGAACACTGACATTGATATAAATGTGCCTTACCGTCTTCCCCCGCGGGCAAATGTTTCCTCACGATATTGACGGCCTCGTGGAGAGAGTCCTCCCTCGTCACGTCTAAAGGCAAAGTGATCGTACTTCCGAAACTGGCTCCACGTCCTATACCCTCTTCTTCCCCGCAGGACGTCGTCGCCGACATCAACACTTCCCGATGTTTGAGCTTGGCCTTCAGGATTCTGCCCGCTTCGCAGTTGAGCACTTCGCCGTTGTCCTCATCGGTAGGCTTGAGCCCGGCGAACACCCGGAACCCTAAGGCGGTCAGGTGTAACGCCAACTGCAGACCGAAGTCGGAGTCGCAAGACGTGATCAGGACGGACCTACCCGTACCCACGTTCAGCGTGGTGAATTCGGTATCGTAGGTATGACGTTTGGTTTTGACTTTACAAAGTAGATACAGAAGCAGAGATCCAGCTATACACGATAAAGCGATCAACTGCACAACTAGTACCAACACGGTTTGATCGTCCATTGTTAAACAAATATAATATCACAACACTATAATATACAGTAAGTCTACATTGCTGACCAACCACTGCACTCGCGACACTACTATAGACGCTTTCTCCACCAAAGCGCACGGGCAACTGTTTAGTTTAGTGTCTTGGCTTAGGAAGAGTCCGGCGATGGCGAATGAATTTCTCTCCCGTTACAATCGCCTCAAGCTGCCCCCCCCCCCCTCGTTTCTCTCGGTATGCGATCACTGTTGTGATAACTGGCTCTTCCCTTGACATTTTTAACATCTACACTCTGCAATATTTACGAACCGCCTATTGCATTTCACTTACACGCGTTTGCTTGAATGATTATTTATTAAAAACGCCTTTTTTGTTTTGTCGTGTCC
Source organism: Philaenus spumarius (assembly GCA_018207615.1). Taxonomy (NCBI): domain Eukaryota; kingdom Metazoa; phylum Arthropoda; class Insecta; order Hemiptera; family Aphrophoridae; genus Philaenus; species Philaenus spumarius. Next base: position 146,039 of record JAGFPH010002485.1, on the reverse strand, counting down.
GTCCGTCCGAGAAATATGTTGAGGTGCTCTCAATAATCTCTTAAGTAGAACTGAAATCAAGATTTTGGGTTCGAGTACATTGCGCAATATAATTGAGTGCTAGTCAGGTAGTACGAGTAAATTGCGCAAATAATAGAAGCATCGTATAGTCAGGTGGTACGAGTAAAATGCGCAAACAAAATTTAGGGTTAGTTATGAGTAAATTGCGCAAATAAATGAGGTATAGTCAGGTGGTATGAGTAAAAAGCGCAAACAAAATTTAGGGCTAGTCAGATTGTATGAGTAAATTGCGCCAATAATTGAGTGCTAGTCAGGTGGTATAAGTCAATTACGCACATAAATGAGTGCTAGTCAGGTGGTATGAGTAAAATGCGCAAATAATTGAGATATAGTCAGGCATAATCAGGTGGTATGAGTAATACAATTAAATGCTAGTTAGTTAGAGTAAATTGCGTAAAATAAATAAGGCATAATCATGTGGTATGATTAAATTGCGCAAAATAATTGAGCGATAGTCAGGTAGTAAGAGTAAAATGCACAAAATAATTGATCGCTAGTCAGGTAGTGTGAGTAAATAGCGCAACACAAATGAGTACTAGTCGAGTAGTGTGAGTAAATTGCGCAAAACAATTGAGTACTAGTCGAGTAGTATGAGTAAATTGCGCAAAACAATTGAGTACTATTCGAGTAGTATGAGTAAATTGCATAAAACAATTGAGTACTAGTCGAATAGTATGAGTAAATAGCGCAAAACAATTGATTACTAGTCGAGAAGGATGAGTAAATAGCGCAAAACAATTGAGTACTAGTCGAGTAGTATGAGTAAATTGCGCAAAACAATTGAGTGCTAGTCGAGTAGTATGAGTAAATAGCGCAAAACAATTGAGTGCTAGTCGAGTTATATTAGTAAATAACGCAAAACAATTTATTGCTACTCAGGTAGAATGAGTAAATTGAGCTGTTTACTATAGTATTTCTGTTAACAGATGATTTCCTACAGTAAAACAATTATTTGTTGGGTAGGTTTGCGTAGAGTAGGCCAAAGTTATTCTGTTTATATTATATAAACTCAATACTTTAATATTATTTACCGTCTTAGCTTTGAGGTTATGATTAATTCTACACTTTTAAAACCAAATTAAATATTGGGGATGGAATGTGGTTGGAGTTCAGAATGTACAGTATCGTTATTTACTTAACATTTACAGTACATAAGGGATTTGGCAGGGTGTTTAGTTTGTTTTTAAATATGAAAGACCTTTGTAATTCGACAAAGATGCCCGCGGTTGTTACACGGTTATAAACAACTCTTGACATTCCGACCTTGGCTATGTAGGACTAACGAGGCTACAGGTTATAAATATTTACTGCATTCAATACGTAGTCCATGTTTACACAGTTTAACGCGTTAATTGGCCGTTTTTATATCAAAGTTGTCATTTACCGCTTACTTGGAACTGAACATAAATACGAGTTTTTGGAACGAAACCGAAAAACTTTCACATCTTGCCAAGACAAATGAACAACGTATACGCCAAATCATTGATTAGCACATCGTCAAAAAACACAAATCTGTCTGTAGGCTAAGCCACGTTTAAATCGCATATTGATTACGATCTTCGTGATTTTATAAAAAATTAGTCAAATTTTCTTACTTCTTCGTGTCAATCGAGAGTATCGCAAAATTCGTCAAACGATCTTGTCCCTATTGAGGATCTTGTAGAAATACTAGAAATCTTTGTACTTACTACTTGTAGCCTAGTTTAAGACTATGGCCAACTTGTACCGCCAAACTAGTTTTACTTTCTCACTATACTATAGTATAGAGAAAGTATAGTGATCGCAAAAAAAATCGATGTTGAGATTTTTGTGGAAATATCCGTTTTGGGACCCCCTGAGTCCAAAAAAGTGGTTTTTACAAAATGCCTGTCTGTATGTATGTATGTATGTATGTCTGTACGTATACAAAGCTAGAGAGAAAACTATTCGATCGATTTCAACCAAATTTGCACCAGACATGTCCAGTACGCCTGTATAGATGCACGAAAAAGGGTTTTGAACAATTTTGAAAAACAACCCCCTTTTTGGTCAAAAAAACCCCAAAAAATCAGTTATTATTGTTTTATAAAAAAACGGCTCTAAAGATTTTGATAAAATTTGGCTTATTTGTAGCCTTTAATGTGCCCTACCATATACAAAAACCCGCATCTTTCTAAAAATTCTTGTTTAGCTAATAATAATAATAATAATAACTGATTTTTGGGGGTTTTTTGGCCATAAAGGGGGTTGTTTTTCAAAACCTTTTTACGTGCATCTATAAAGACCTAATTGACGTGTTTGGTGCAAATTTGTTCGAAATCGATCGAATAGTTTTCTCTCTAGCTAATAATAATAATATTTATTAGTTAATCGCCTACTTTAATTAAAGTATACAAAGCTAGAGAGAAAACTATTCGATCGATTTCAACCAAATTTGCACCAGACATGTCCAGTACGCCTGTATAGATGCACGAAAAAGGGTTTTGAACAATTTTGAAAAACAACTCCCTTTTTGGCCAAAAAACCCCCAAAAAATCAGTTATTATTTTTTTTATTAGAAAACGGCTCTAACGATTTTGATAAAATTTGGTTTATTTGTAGCCTTTAATGTGCCCTACTATATACAGAAACCCGCATCTTTCTAAAAATTCTCGTTTAGCTAATAATAATAATAACTGTTTTTGGGGGTTTTTTGGCCATAAAGCGGGTTGTTTAAAAAAAAATTTCAAAACCATTTTACGTGCATCTATGAAGACCTAATTGACGTGTTTGGTGCAAATTTTTTCGAAATCGATCGAATAGTTTTCTCTCTAGATAATAATAATAATATTTATTAGTTAATCTCCAACTTTAATAAAAAAACTCTCCTACCCCACCCTACAAGTCACAGTGAATCTGTTTAGTAATTTAAATGTATTTGTGAGAAAGTATGTGCCAGTTCCTGGTACCGTTTATTTCTTTTTAAAACTAACTTTGAATGAACAGTGGAACTAAAATACAATTCATATAAAAACGTGAGCATATCGAGGGACAAAAAATACTCTATGTATGATTGTAATAATTATGTATTTCTTGATAATCAGAACAAATCGCCGGTTTGAAGGAAAATTTGAAAACATAATTAATATACTATGTAACTTAATTTAATATGCAATAAATACAAAATAATATATAGCGACAAAAAAGTTAATGTACTTGAGCGATAATTAGATTGTCTTATATCATGTTTTATTTGTATTTACCATAGTTATATTTAAGGAATGCCCATTAATTACGGGTTCAAACTTCGGGGAATGGTTCTATGGGCCAAAATAAGAAAAAAAGTATATATAAACATAGGCCCGAAAAAGCTTTGTTTTCCAGATATCCGCCATTTTGTTTTTTGTACAAAATAATTTAAATCTAGAGAACGGTTTGACTGAATAAGTTCAAACTTGGCATGAAGTTTAACCTAACAATGATATATCTAAAAAAAAGCAATTAAATCCAATCATGCGTTTCAAAATAGCGGCTGTTGAACAAACGAATTATTTCACAAAACTTAAATATTATCCTTCATCCGATTGTTTTTACAGTTACACCATCCGATAGGGAATCAAAAGGACTACAAAAAAGGTGTCGACATTTTTTTCGTTAAAATGTACGGTTTTTAAGTTATTTAGGTTTGAAATTTATTTAATGTATGGTTATCAAGCAATACAAAATTATTACAATCATACATAGAGTATTTTTTGTCCCTACATATGCTCACGTTTTAATATAAATTGTATTTTAGTTTCACTGTTCATTCAAAGTTAGTTTTAAAAAGAAAAACTAGTTTGGAGGTACAAGTTGGTCAAAATTGTCCGATTTACATCAAATTTAGTATAAAAATAATCAAAATTTAAATACAAAACGTAATATGATAGTGGTTTTTAATAATTTTGGTCAATAATTTAACTGACTTTTTGGTATTAGGTACCTAGTACTTGTTCTCATTGAGTGCAGCCAAGCGTCACTAATTAGGGTCGGGTGGGCGGAAGACCCTAACATTTTCTTACCTAACCTTTTGGTTCAGAGTTAGGTTGTCCGCAACTATAGGCCTAGTCAATGTAAATTAATTGTTATTTTATCTCCGTCTATGTTTTTTAGTAGTTTTCAATGTTCTTAGTATCAAAATCAGGTGATGCCTATTCCATGACGACTAAGTGAAACCGTAGCGGCGGCGCCCCCTGTACCGGCGCCAAGGGGGGCTAGACCCAGCGACCACAGAATTAAATAGACTGGTCATAAGCCTGTACATTGTGGGAATTTCGCATTCTTTTCTTGGGTAAAATTTATTAGAAAAAACTGTTTATTATAAAAACCGTCGCCATAGGAGACCGTCCGTTTAAAACAAGACAAGCAATAGCAACTAAACTCTGTAGACAGGGGAAGGGGGTCGAACCTCCACCCAAATTCCCGAAATATAGTAGAAAAAATTAACACTAGGTTTAAAAAGTGCAAATTAAATTATAAAATAGACAACACAACAGCGGATAAAACAACATTTTTTACATCATTGTGCATTTATACTGATATTTAGATTTACTTGATTAAACTACAACGTACAATGCTCATGGATGCAGTAGGTTAAAGCCTTACTCTCTTGTGAGCTTGATCTGATCTATTAAATAAGAAAACTATGAAGGTTCAACAAAAATACTTTACTCTAACAAAACACGCAATGCATTGTGTATTGAAAGTACTCCCAATACGAGGGTTGGCGTGCGAAGCACGCAATGCTCTGTGTATTGAAAAATCTCCTAATACGCGGTTTGGCGTGCGAAGCACGCAATGCTCTGTGTATTGAAAATTCTCCCAATATGGGAATTAGCGTGTGAAGCACGCAATGCTCTGTGTATTGAAAATTCTCCCAATATGGTGGTTGGCGTGCGAAGCACGCAATGCTCTGTGTATTGAAAATTCTCCCAACACAGGGGTTGGCGTGTGAAGCACGCAATGCATTGTGTATTGAAAATATTACCAACCAGGTGGTTGGCGTGCGAAGCACGCAATGCTCTATACATTGAAAATACTCCCAATATGGGGGTTTGCGTGCAATGCACTGTGCGTCGGCCGCTTCTCATAGTGTTCAGCGTCAAGCTCACATGTGCGTCCTTAGCAGTGAACGTGTTAAAAGGGTTTAAATTCAAATTCCCGGTCATGACCTGAATGGCCCGAAAAGTTTTCCTTGCTACGGCCTTGAAAATACCCTTCCTTAAAAGAACATATTTTTCTTATTTTTATTGGAAACCGGCCTGCTTTTATGTGTGGGGGGGGGAAGGGTTATAGAACCATTATAATGGAGTCAGTGGGGTAACGTAATTACCTTAGTGGAACTAAACCTGAGGTAATGCAGTAAATGGGTTTTAAATTTGTCCCTCGTTAGAATACACTTTGTCCGTGATGGTGACCTCGATGCACGGACAAGCACGTAGTCTCGTGGCGGCACGTAGCCTCCGTACCGGTCACTGCTGTAAAACGGAGAAACAAAACTATTTTATACTATCTGACTCGTTTTCTAAGTAGGAAATAATGTGTTTTAACAACGTTGAAACTGCTAGAGAATATGTTATTATTATTCCCGTGAAAATATCCCCCATTTTTACTTTCTCACTATACTATAGTATAGAGAAAGTATAGTGATCGCAAAAAAAATTGATGTTGAGATTTTGTGGATATATCCGTTTTGGGACCCCCTGAGTCTAAAAACGTGTTTTTTGCAAAATGTCTGTCTGTATGTATGTATGTATGTATACAAAGCTAGAGCGAAAACTATTCGATCGATTTCAAACACATTTGCACCAGACATGTCAAGTAGTGTACAGATGCACGAAAAAGGGTTTTGAAAATTTTGAAAAATAACCCCCTTTTTGGTCAAAAAATCAGTTATTATTTTTTTATAAAAAGACGGTAATAACGATTTTTATCAAATTTGACTTATTTGTAGCCTTTAATGTGCCCTACAATATGCAAAAACCCGCATCTTTCTAAAACTTCTCGTTTAGCTAATAATAATAATATTAACTGATTTTTGGGGGGTTTTTGGCCATAAAGGGGGTTGTTTTTCAAAAAATTTCAAAACCTTTTTACGTGCATCTATAAAGACCCAATTGACGTGTTTGGTGCAAATTTGTTCGAAATCGATCGAATAGTTTTCTCTCTAGATAATAATAATAATATTTATTAGTTAATCTCCAACTTTAATAAAAGTATACAAAGCTAGAGAGAAAACTATTCGATCGATTTCAACCAAATTTGCACCAGACATGTCCAGTAGGCCTGTATAGATGCACGAAAAAGGGTTGTGAAATTTTTTTTGAAAAACAACCCCATTTTTGGCAAAAAAATCTGTTATTAATTTTTTATAAAAAAACGGCTCTAACGATTTTGATAAAGTTTGGCTTATTTGTAGCCTTTAATGTGCCCTACCATGTACAAAAACCCGCATCTTTCTAAAAATTCTCGTTTAGCTAATAATAATAACTGATTTTTGGGGGTTTTTTGGCCATAAAACGGGTTGTTTTTCAAAATTTTTCAAAAACTTTTTACGTGCATCTATAAAGACCTAATTGACGTGTTTGGTGCAAATTTGTTCGAAATTGATCAAATAGTTTTCTCTCTAGATAATAATAATTATATTTATTAGTTAATCTCCAACTTTAATAAAAAAACTCTCCTACCCCACCCTACAAGTCACAGTCAATCTATTTAGTAATTTAAATGTGTTTGTGAGAAAGTATGTGCCAGTTCCTGGTACCGTTTATTATAAATGTGACAAAAATTCTTGAGAATAAATTTTTCCTAAATCATAATTAACGTAGATTAAAAAATTTGTGCGATGTTCCTGTATCTTAAAATGAATACACATATAATTGTATGTAGAATACAATAAGTTGAAAAATGGAAAAATATGAACTTCTATGACTTTACACCGATATTCTCTTATCAACGGAGTGCTTTAAAATGAGGTAACACACAATAACGATTACTATTTGAAAACTTTGATTTACAACCCCCCTTCCTCTTCACCAAATAAGGATAAAATTCATTCAAACGCCTAAAAGGTACAGAATCTGCCCAATATAACTTCCTGACTGTTTTGATTTAATACGTGTAACATGTTTAAAATTACGAAGGGGTTGCGGAATTTCTGCATCATCCTGTATATTTATATAATTTTTTATGAAACCCCAAAACCTGTTCTGGCACAGGCTGTAGTAGATTCTATACTCTGTGGTTCTGGGGACCATGATCTGTGCTCATTGTCCATCCCACCATAAGAGTTACCGCAATAGCTCGTTTTTTTATGGAAAATCGCTAATAATGTGTTTCAACAGTGTTTTTTTTTAAATTTTCTATCACTTTATGCATTATATTTTATTTACAATCATTATTACTTACTTAGTAGTCCTTCTGTCTATCGCTGTCGATTTTCTCCGTAAATGAAAAAGGAATCTGAAATAAATTTGACATTACAAACCTTGATAAACCGCAACTATCACCTCCTATAAAAGCCAGTGTACAACGTACGTCCGTAACAAAATAGAATAGCGCATGACTATCGTTTGATTTATTCGTTAACATATAACATCTGATTTCGTCCATCAGCTGTAATACTGTATTTCAACAACCATGTGAACCATTTAAGGTTAAATTTTGTGTTGTTATTATAATAAAAACTAGGTGAAACGATTGCGTGCTCCGCACGCCAACCCCGTTGCGACCTTCTGTACACATAATCATGTTATGTTTTCTTTATAATAAAGGCGTAGGATTAATAATAACCCCAAAGCTAAGGTGGTAAATAATGTTAAACGTTCGAATCAAATTATTTCGTATATTTTATAACAGAGCAGTTATAATAAAGGTGAAAAGAACCAGCAAGGCTCAGGTCTGCACGGGTCGCCGGAATACTACCCCCCGGAAAACTACCCCCCCAAGCAGGTTCCTACGTCATTTTGACGTCAGAGATCGGGGGGGGGGGCAGTTTTCCAGTCACGCACACTCAAGTTTCGATATAATTAGAATAAAAAAAACTAGAGGACTAACCTAAACTGTTTCGTCACAGTATGTTGCCGATAACAGTATAATTGTAGGGAACCTGCTTGGGGGGGGGGGGTAGTTTTCCGGGGGGTAGTATTCGGACGACCCGCTTTTGCTAGGGGGGGTAGTATTCCAGTCGCGGACACGGCTCCCATATTGGTTAGTTGGCAGATTTCGTGACGTCACGTTTCACCCGAGGGGGTAGTTTTCCGGGGGGTAGTATTCCGCATCCCCGTCTGCACTTTAATAAAAACATAACCTAAAAGTTAGAAATACAAATAATTGCTTCAAAGTTTGAAATCACCTGTCAATGGAAATATTAGAGCAAACAGCTTTTTTATGTGTTATTTTATTCAATTGGTTGCTATGGTAATAAATGTAAATACATGTGTTGATTCATCAGTCTAGGCCTAACCTAAGAATTTTTTCCGACTAAATTTACAAAAATTGAAATAAAAAATGTTTTTATCAAAATGAATTACCGCCCATGTTACTCAGGGATAGTGTAGCTTTTTATTAGTAAAACTACTTTTTCAATCGGTTCAGCAGTTCCAGTGATTACCCCCTACATACAAACTATAAAACAAATTTTACCTATTTATAATATTAGTATAGATGATGCATGGGCACTCATATGATATTTTATAGGGGGGGGGGGGCCTAGACCGGGGAATAGGGCTTAACACGTTCAAATGTGAGCTTGACACTGAACATTCAAGCGGCCGACGCACAGTGCATTGCACGCCAACCCCCGTATTGGAAGCAATTTCAATACACAATGCATTGCTTGCTTCGCACGCCAACCCCCATATTGGGACTATTTTCAATACACAATGCGTTGCGTGCTTCAAACGCCAACACTCATATTGGAAGTATTTTTAATACACAATGCGTTGCGTGCTTCGAACGCCAACCCTCATATTGGAAGTATTTTCAATACGTGATGTATTGAACCCCCGTGTTGTGAGTATTTTCGTTTCATTGCAGCTTATGCTTGAACTCTTAAGTAAAAAATTAAATAAGTAGCCTATATGTAAAATCAGGCGTATAAAAGCCAGTGCATCCAAATCACATCACGTTACCTTTACTCTACGTACAGGGATATGTGCCCCAGTTAAGTTGGGGAATTATATTTTGCCTCAGTCCGAATGCGTTAAGTATCTTGGATTCTACTTTGATCGTCGTTTGTTTTGGAAAAATCACGTCAGGAACAAGAGAGATGTGGTCAACAATCGTTTTAGAAACCTACTTTGGCTCCTAGGTAGAAAATCTGCTCTGTCTCTTAATAACAAACTTTTAGTCTATTGTTTAATCCTCAAACCTATTTGGACCTATGGCATCGAATTTTGGGGCACTGCAAGCAAGTCCACTATACAATGCATGCAGAGGGCCCAAAATAACATTCTACGAGTTATTTTGAATCCTCCATGGTATACTCGCATCTCTGACATGCCAACGATCCAAGAGGAAATTGTTCGTCGAAGTAGGAATCACATGAATCGCCTTTCGGGATATCCTAACCCTCTTGCCAGGCTGTTGTTAACGCCATGTTTCGTCAGAAGTCTGAAGCGGAAGGACATGCTGTCTGACTAGGAAGAATTTCGGGGCGGTGGCTCCACTATCTTCATAACGCCATTTTTACTGTATCTAATCTAATTATAGTCTGTTGACTGATTGTAGATTCAAATAATAAATAAAAAAAAAATTAAAATCAAACGGCACATAACATTTAAAACATATTTTAGTGCTAAATTCTTTAAAGAAAATTTTCTCACTATAAATAATAATATACATATTTTCTTTTCCCTGGGACCTAAGGGGGGCCTTATCCCCCCTCTGCCCACAGGTATGGGCGCCCATGAGATGATGTACATAAATACATCTGATTCGTGTCTGCTGCATGACATGTGCGGATAGGTCTGTCTTGGGCTTTTGGTCTGAATTATTGGTATTTTAATAGAATCACACAAGTTTCAGCTTATATTAGTTTTAAAGTATAGGCCTACAGAAGATGAAACTTGAATGTGAATTCTAAAAAGAACAGTAGTATTGGTTTGCCTTAATGATTGTTTTAGATATGTTGGTGGTTAAAATCGTTTATTTTAGTAGGCCTATGAATGAAACATATGATATTTTGTTTTACGTTAAAAATGTACGCCAGGTCTTTGAGTAAAATGTTTAACAATTTTTCAGTCGCACAATTGTATTAAACTTAAAAAAAATCCCGCCAATTGGGTGAGCTATTTGCCTACTGTATTGTTCACAGTAAAGTACAAATGTACAAGCGACACCAAAAAATATTGCTTTTAAACTACATATGTACCTAAAAATATATAATATAGTACATATAATTTCTGAATGGTTGAAGATAATGTGGTAAAATATCATATATTCTTGAAGAAAATTCAACACTCTACAACTTCCTTCGTTGGAACTTTTTCGTAGGACGAAAGGCTGGAAAGTTAGCTAGCCAAATAAGGCAAAAAAAAAAACGCCAGGAAAATTTATTTCAAAAAATGAATAAATTCAATCTTGTAGCACATTTTGTGAGCTTTAATTTTGTATATCGCTAAGACCCATAGTTTTTGAGATGTAAGTGAAAAACCGAAAAAGGGACTTTCTACAGGCTCCCCTGCACTCCGCTCACCTGCTAGGAGCGGGGACTTTCAGTATGTTTACCTCCTAACTAGTCCAAACAATGTCCTAAAAAAATTATGTTCCTTCCATTTCCCTCAAACAAAGAAGTGTAAACAAATTCTACTAATATACAGAGTGTCCCTGAACTCTCTGGACCCTTTTTGTGGATATGTTCCTGGTATTAAGATTTGAGATCTGTGAATTATCTGAAACATGGGTGAAATCTTTCGCCAGCTCTCTCTAACGAAGCATTTCTAGACCTATGAATATATGAATATGTTTATTATTTTTTGCTAGTGGAATCAGCTCAGAAAGTGCTCGAAACATTATGCAAAAATAACTTATTAGTTTAGCTCCTAATAACTTTAAAATATTTTGTTTCTAGAGTAATTCTGGATATTGTTGACAACTACCAAGAAATACATTTTCCCTTTTTTTGGTCAATACCTCTGTTATCCTTTGAGCTACAGACAAAATAAAAAAAGATTGTGTTTGTCATTAAAAAAGTAAACATTTTTGTCTCTTGTAAATTTTTTGTAAATTTAGCGGTTTTTGAGATATTTGATATTAAAAATTATAAACGGCCGCCATTTTGAAAATATTTAAAATAATGTTCTAATTTTTCGTACAGTGATAAAAGGTTACGCAAAAAATAGGTATACAAAGTTTGAGCTCAATATCCTTTTTTACTTCCAAAAATGTTAAGTATTTTGTAAAAAACACATACAGACAGACAGACAGATGAAAAAATAAGCACCGTAGACCCATGTTTATACTGTGAAATATGTTTGTCTGGATCCCAGGAACATATCCACAAAAGGGGTCCAGAGAGTTCGAGGACACTCTGTATTTCGTACACGCGCTGAACGGCATCTATTCAGCGCCTTTGTAAGTTGATACATTTCCCAAACAGTCGGTTGAAACCCTAAAACATATAAACTTGATTTTGTAAATTCGCTCAACTCACGTCAGCCGTTCAGATGCGTGGCCGAATTATTTCCTATTAGAGTCAGGTCATTGTACAGAAGTCCGTAACATGTGAGTGAAAGGACGCGATTGCGTATGGCAGGCCATAAGAACACCACCTGTTTAGGCCTACATTTCGCAAACCTTGCTTGGAGGGAATGTAGTCCCTTTCCTTCTATACTACATTCACTTTGCCAATCCTACCTGATGCGTCAAGTAAACATCGCAATGTGCAAAGTATAGTCCACTACAATAATTAGTTACACGTCGCATAAATAAACAACAACTATAACAGACAAGAATTGAAGAACATCTTTCTCATTTAAAGTACAATAGGCCAGATAAAATCTGATATGGCGATGAGAACCATCATTTTAAAATATAAAACTCTGTATCATTGAAAAATGTAACTAAACATAACACAACAGATGCTTGGGAAACTTTTTATATTAACAAACATAGCAAAATAATTGTAAATAATGAATTAGGATCCATACAAAATTCTATATTAACTAGGGGAGACCCCTGCGTGCTCCGCACGCCAACCCCCGGTGCTACCTTCTAAAAACATATGTTATGTTTTATTTATAATAAAAGTGTAGGATTAATAATAACCTCAAAACTAAGATGGTAAATAATGTTAAATGTTCAAATCAAATTATTTCTTATATTTTATAACAGCAGTAATAATAAAGGTTAAAAGAACCAGAAAGGCTCAGGTCTACACTTAATCAAAAACCTAAAAAAAAAGTTATAAATAATAACCTCAAAACTAAGATGGTAAATAATGTTAAATGTTCAAAACAAATTAGTTTGTAAATTTTATAATTTGAATAAATAATTCATTTCCTCCCTTATAAAAATCAATATTTACTTCCACAAAGCAGCTGTATTAGTTAGTTTCTTATTATAAACAGCTGTTTTGTATTAAAATGTTTTTATAACCTTCTGAATACTGTAATCATCGTTATTTACATCCACGAAATCAGCTGGATTAGTTTGTTTCTTATTATAAACAGCTGTTTTGTATAGAAATGGTTTTGAAATATTTTCCATGTTAATCTTATGGGGAAAACCCGACCTTTGAGATTATCTCACGCCATTAAGGATAAGAATTTTTTGACATCTAAAACCTTATTGCAAAACTACGAAATGAGACGAATTTTTTGAAAACTCAAACATTAAAATTGGTCCAGAAATAAGGGAGGAGTTGTGTTTACAAAAAACGGCTTCACGTATTATATATAATAATAAAATGCAATGTCCTGACTGATGATCAACGCAGAGCCGATTTTATTAAAGCTAGAGACTTGAAATTTGGAAGGTACATCCGTCCAATAATGTAGAGGCGTACTAAGAAAGGATGTTGCAAAATTTTGAATTTAAAGGGTAGAAAATGCGAAAATTCATCCCTCCCATAAGCAGCCATATAACAGATGAAACAGCTGATTCATATTTATTAATGTGTTATTCTGGTTACTATGGTGATTATTCCAAACTCTTTCAAAAAAAGTGTGTTGATTTTACAATAATAGGCCTAACCTAAAATTGTGTTAAACCTTTGGTCCAAATAAGCTGTTTTATTTATAATGTGTAACAATAATATAATGTTAAATAATAATATTAGATGTTTGAATTATTATATTTCATAGGTTTTAAAGGCCTAACCTAAAATTGTATTAAACTTTTGATTCAAATCAGTTGTTTTATTAATTATGTGTAACAATCATTAGGCCTATGTTGAATTACACGGGATACGAATTACAGGATGTTGAATTACACGGGATACGAATTACAGGCTTTCAAAGTTTCAAACTAAGCAATAGCGAAGCATTGCCGGGTCCACTAGTTATATATAAAGATATAAAATTATTTATTGTTTGAGATTATTATTAGTTTAATAACATGTTTAGTTATATTGTTAGTGTTAGGCTAGTTATAATAACGCTAGGCAATGGTTAACGCCTTACTAATGTAACGTAGTCTTAAGCCACGTCCCTTTGAGTTCTGTATAAATACGGGACATGAAACACTGTTAGGTTAGTTATAGTTTGACTATTGTAGCTCGTGCATCACTGAAGATGGCGACATTATCGTTGAAACGCCTTTGAGTTAATAAACGTATTAGTTGTGAGATTTTGTGTTCAATATTCTATCAAGTAAACTATTAATCGAATTGATTCACAGCCAGATTAATCATAAAGGAAAGAAGCATCACTAGGATCTGGGAGGGGCCCCACCGAGGGCCTGTGAGAGAGCTATCTTGGACAGAAAGATATAGCTTCTTCTTTGGACATTTGCAATCTACTTTTAAACTTCTTGCAATGTACTAATTGAAGGATAATAGCTAAGTTAAAGATAATAACTGCGTATGTGCATACAATATTGTAGTGTTTACTGTGTTGGTATAGGATGCCGGATTGAACACCAATTATTGCACATAACTTAACTATTATCCTTCACTTGATTGTTTTGAAAATAACACCATCCGATAGAGATTTAAAAAGGCTATAAAAAGGTTCTCTTGACATTGTTTGTTAAAATGTACAGTTTTTGAGTAATTTAGGTTTGAAATTTTCAAACTGTCGCCATTTTAAAACGCATGGTTGGATATAATTGATTTTTTTTCGTACAGTAGATCATTGTTAGGTTAAACTTTATGTCAAGTTTGAATTCAATCGGTCGAACTGTTCTCCAGGACAGATGAAAAAGTAAGCACCCATGTTTATATTGTAAAATATGTTTGTCTCGATCCCAGGAACAAATCCACAAAAGGAGACCAGAGAGTTCGGAGACATTCTGTAGAATTTTGTTTTATTTTTCTGTTTGTTTATTTCAGATCATTCAATATTAATTATAATAATTCGACCACGCAGCTGGACCGCTGACGTGAGTTGAGCAAATGTCCAAAATAAAGTTTATGTGCCTATGTTTTAGGGTTTCAACCAACAATTTGGGAAATAGGTCTACTCACGAAGGTGTTGATCAGCTGTCTGTGTGTACGCAATATATTAGTAGAATTTGTTTGCGCCTAGTGGCCTTGCGAGTTTGCACCACTTTGCTTCGAACCGGGTACTTTTATGGTATTTTACGTTTTGGCCGATTTGGGGGAATCAAGCGAGCTATAAGGTCGCGTAAAAAAACAAAATGTGCAGAATAATATCCTACATTTATATTTTTCGGAAAAACTCTAAAACAATGTCATTCTCATAGTAAAAATCTCAAAAAATAGTTACTTCCTGTCAAAAAACGTACTTCCGGTTGTTGGATTTTTTTGGCTAACGAACTTGTCCGAGCCACATAGACAACCAACACGTATACCAAATTTGGTCCAAATCGGACATAAAATGCGGCCGCTAGAGTGCGAACACATATATATATGAATTTTAATGACACCCCAAAACGTGTTCTGGGGACCATGATCGGTGCTCACTTGCTACTCCCGACCTTGGGTCTCACCATAAGGGCCACTGCAACAGCTCATTTTTCCTATGAAAATTCGCTAATAAGGCTTTGGTTTTTTATGTTGTTAACAGTAATGAACTTATTTAATCAATGTATTGTGTGTTTCTCTCTTCAAGCATATTTATTATACAAATCATAAATCATGGGCCACCCTCCCCCATCGCTTCCAGGGAAAGGAAAATATGTATATTATTAATTATAGTCAGGTATTTTTCTTTAAAGAGATTAGCACTAAAATATGTTTTAAATGTTATGTGCCGTTTGATTTTACATACACTTATTTTATTTTTTACAAGAGTTCAAGCATGACCTGCTGGGTCACTACTTGGTGCGGCCTCTAGGAGTGTTATAGGTCTTTGTGTATTCACTGACGGCGTAAAGGTACAGACTCAATGCTGTGTTTTAATATTTCACCTGAACAGCCAAATTTTCTTCCGAAATTTTGAAAGTTTTCTTGGGGAGGTCAAAAACATCCCTGGACTCCTTTTGCCGAAGGAGGGGAGGGTACTCCTTAACACGTTCAATGCTACGCAAATTTCGTATTTCCTGCGCTAGGATCTGACCTTTTATTTTTTATATTTATAGTCTAAATGAGTAAAAATTACTTTATTTTTTATTTTTGAACCTTTCTAAGTAATAATCACTAGACTAATATTTTAAAAGCGGACGCACATATACAACCCTAAAATTGGCGTGCGAAGCACGCTATGCTCTGTGTATTGAAAATTCTTACAGTACGGAGGTTGGCGTGCGAAGCACGCAATGCACCGTGTATTGCAAATACTCCAAATACGGGGGGTCGGCGTGCGAAGCACGCAATGCACTATACGTCGGCGGCTGCTCATAGTGTTCAGCGCCAAGCTCACATGTGCGTCCTTAGCAGTGAACGTGTTAAGCCCCATAGCCCGGTTTAGCCCCCCCCCCCCGCCCCCTAGAAAATATCATATGGGCGCCCATGTCCTAAATCAGTACAAAATTATTTCCTTTAAGCCTTTAAACTCTACCCTCAGACATGCGCACAAATATAAATATATAACACATATCAATTTTTGGCAGTTCGCACGCACGCACATCTGATTAAAAATGGTAAGGGAAAATAAAAGATGATCGGGACCAAAGGTTGTTACTCCGGCATTGGATCGGTCCATCGATTACTAAAACTGTTTGCCAATTAGTCTATCGAGTGCTACAATTGTAAATGTCTTTAGTATTTATTTTTCTCTAGTAAGAATGTACACAATTTTAAAGATGAGTCATAACCAGAGGCCAGTCAAGGTTTACTAGTTAATTATTGCATCCTCGTATACAGGCACTTTACACAGGCCTATACTGAACATAACATTTCGTACTAACATGTTCATTTGTGAAACCTCTTAAATTTTACTAAAGGCTATGTGCTCATTACTTAAATAATTCGACGAAAACGTCTTTTAATAAATGATTTGATTAAGAAAAAACCGATTGTTTTTCATGGATATTCTGGTGTTTTAATCAATAATTTAGCCTACATATTTTAAATCCACAAGTCAATCTTGCATATATGTATTGATAACTTCCTTTAATTGTAAAATAATAAAGGTTATTGAGAAAATAAACACATACAACAATTAAACGGTACCAGGAACTGGCACATACTTTCTCACAAACATATTTAAATTATTAAACAGATGCACAGTGACTTCGTAATTGTATTAAAGTGGGAGAGGGGATACATTAAAGTAGGAGAGTAACTAATAAGTATTACTAGCTGACCCGTACGGCGTTGCCCGTGGTGGTAGGTATTTTCAGTCTTTTTAACGTAATTGTATTCTTTTTAAGTGTTCAGTCAGTGAGTGTTATTTGGCTTACATATATAGACCTTAAATAATAAAAGCACTATTGTCATAATAATAAAAGATCTGAAATTATGATTTTAGTAACTTTGATCCCCCAAAACCCCTCCTAAAATTTCGAAATTTTTCATACCCTTTCTTAGTGAGCACCTACGGCCCTAGAGGAAGCTACATACCAAATTTCATTCCAATCCGTTCGGTAGTTTTGAAGAAATCGTCATTTAATAACTTTGATCCCCCCAAACACCCCTAAAATTTGGAATTTTTTCAAACCCTTTCTTAGTGAGCACCTATGGCCCTAGAGGAAGCTACATACCAAATTTCATTCCAATCCGTTCGGTAGTTTTGAAGAAATCGTGATTTAATAACTTTGATCCTTCCAAACCCCCCTAAAATTTGGAATTTTTTCAAACCCTTTCTTAGTGAGCACCTATGGCCCTAGAGGAAGCTACATACCAAATTTCATACCAATCCGTTCGGTAGTTTTGAAGAAATCGTGATTTAATAACTTTGATCCCCTTAAACCCCCCATAAAATTTCGAATTTTTCAAACCCTTTCTTGGTGAGCACCTATGGCTCTAGAGGAAGCTACATACCAAATTTAATTTCATTCCGTTCGGAAGTTTTTGTGTTTCGTGATAAGTGAGTCAATGAGTGAGTGAGTGGTATTTCGCTTTTAAATATAGATTCATACCATGTTATCCATACGAAAGTCTCAGCTATACTAGCCGACTAAAAAGCATCAACAAAAAGCATGCAATGCTCGGTCAGTTGACGCAACCCGCATGACAATAAACGTGATGTTCCTTGTAACGGTAGTAGCATGTCTATTCTTCCGTAAGACCTATACTGCACGGGTAACGTGGAATCGAGTGCACAAGGAACGATATCGGAGGCCACATTCATTTCCTTGTCTAGATGGTTGCAAAGGACGACCGATTTTTTAAAATCTGTACATTAAGAGAAACCCATTTGCACATTTGCTCCAAATGTCACTGAACGATCTTGTATACTAATTGAACTTATATTTGAAGTGATTCATATCTATAACATGTCAACTGTTTATCGACATGTTCGCGTATTTTCATCTATCGATCAATTATCCGAAGGCTTAATCGATTAATCACGTAATCATAGGCCTACTATAAAAACATGTGATTAGTTTTTGTAATTTTGTTACGCAAGTCGCATCAACTAGTCATCCAATGCTATTTGTAGATAAGCACTTAAATATTGATTCCTATTAACTTTCTGGACATGATTTCACAACTTCCTCATCGTGCCTCAATAAATATATCGTCATTACGATAAATTAAACGTGCCAAACTAACTACCCGTCGCTACAATTGACCACTCAATTTATGTACCGACTAGCTGGCCCGACCCGGCTTCGTACGGAGAGACAAATCATAGTTAAATTTAGAAAATTTCTCCCTCCAAACCCCCCTAAAATTTCGAATTTTTGAAAACCTTTCTTGGCGAGCACCTTCTGCCCTAGAGGAAGCTACAAACCAAATTTCATTCCTATCCGTTCTGTAGTTTTTGAGAAATCGTGATTTGGTAACTTTGACTCTCCAAACCCCCCTAAAATTTAGAATTTTTTGAAAACCTTTCTTAGCGAGCATCTTCGGCCCTAGAGGAAGCTACATACCAAATTTCATTCCTATCCGTTCTGTATTTTTGGAGAAATCGTGATTTAGTAATTTTGACTCCCCCCCCCCAAACCCTCCTAAAAATTCGAATTTTTTGAAACCCTTTCTTAGTGAGCACGTATGGTCCTAGAGGAGGATACATACTAAATTTAATTCTAATCCGTTCGGTAGTTTTTTTGAAATCGTGATTTAGTAACTTTGACCCCCCCCCCACCCCCCTTTAAAATTTCGAATTTTTTAAAACCCTTTCTTAGCGATCACCCATGGCCCTAGAGGAAGCTACATACCAAATTTCATTCCAATCCTTTTGGTAGGTTTTGAGAAATCGTGATTTAGTAAATTTGACCCCCAAAACACTCCCTAAAATTTCAAATTTTTTGAAACCCTTTCTTACTGTGCGTCTAGAGCCTATAAAGAGTATAAGGGCCAAATTTCATGTTTGTAGGCCTCGTGGTTTCGGAGAAACTGTGATGAGTCAATGAGTCGATGGTATTTGGCTTTTAGAAGTTTAGAATAGTATAGAGTAGGCCTATAGATGAACGCTAAGACAGTTAGGAGGATTCATACCACCTGTGCTAAGTATGTTAAACGTGTTAAGTGTGTTAAAATCGACAACTCGTTTGACAGAAGTGTGCTGTTTAGAGTCGATAACACACTCGACTTTAGCATGGTCTGGGGTCTGTTAAACCAGTGTCGTAAAACTCTTGGGGAAGGTAATGTGAGTTTTTCAGCTTGAATCAACAACAGGTTGTTTGTTATAATTGGCTTTTACCTGTTTCTTTTTGCGATGGAAAATAATAATAATTTCGAATCCATGAAAATAATTCGGAAGAAATTTTGGAAACGATGGAGCAAGGAAAATAAACATCTTCTCCTATCTTTAATTTCCGAGAATCCGACGGAGTTTGACATACATTTTCGTGTTCAGAAAAGTACAGAGAACATTTCTGTGTATTTGATTTTGTTTGCACAAATATGTTTGCAAAAAGGAACCAAAAAGAGGCCTTAATCTTGTTATAAATATACAAAAATGTAATATACACACTATTTTTATTAAATAGGGAAAAATCTCTTTTAAAAACTAAGGAATATGGTAAGAAGGCGTATTCTAAACTGTAGCCATTTAGCCTAGATCACGAAAACGCAAAATATGTTTCCAAAACATGCAGAAAATGAGGTCTAATTTTATCTAAAATATTATTCACAAATTATAAAATGCGTAGGGTATTACAGTTTTGGCGCATATTTACTATTCGACCCTCAGCTGACCTACGGGCTACGGCAACAGAAATGCAAGAATAATAAAACAAATAGCCTAAAATTAAGGATAACCTTACGTTAGCAAATAACACAGGAGTTGGCGTGCGAAGGACGCATTGCATTGTGTATTGAAAATACTCCCAATATGCGGAATGCGTAAGAAGCACGTAATGCTTTGTATATTGAAGATACATCCAATAGGCGGAATGGTGTGCGAACCATTTTGCAGCTATTCAGCACCGTCGTGAATAGACCTATTTCCCAAATTGTTGGTTGAAACCCTAAAACATAGGCCTATAAACTTAATTTTGGAAATTTGCTCAACTAACGTAAGTGGTTCAGCTGCGTGGTTGAATTATTTTTTATTCTCTGTTGCCATGGACGAAAGATACAGCTCAACTCCCAATTTTTATTCGCGGGATTGACAGTAATTTTGTTGTAACTGAGGAATTAGCTACGCTTTGTAGTTTCAAGGGCACAACTAAGTCTGTTGATGTTTTTATAAAAGTATGTGATACTGTCAAGGAACTGAATTTAGATTGGGCTAAGTTGAAAACTGTGGCAACTGATGGTGCTCCAAATATGATGGGAAGAAATGGTGGAGTTGTTGCGAAAATTAAAGAAAGAAGTTTCAAAGAGCCGAAATGATCCCTTGCTTTCATTTCATTGCATTATTCACCAACAAGCCCTTCGCAGTAAGGTTTCAAAATGGGACAGTGTGATGAAATTGGTTGTGCAGTCTGTATACTACGATAGAAGTTATGGACTTAACTATCGACAATTTCAGGAGTTTTTGGCAGAACTGAATAGTGAATATGCAGATGTGATTTATTATTCCGAAGTAAGCTGGCTTAGCCGTGGAATTACGTACGGAAGTAGAACAATTTCTATCAATGAAAGGCAGGACCCTGGTAGAACTTTCAGACTCACAATGGGTAGCATTTTTTCTTGCTAATGAGATAAGACTGTTTCAAAACCCTTTCGATGTTGATGTTAGTAATGTGAAAGGAAATTTGCAAATGGAGCTGCAAGCTAATGATATTTTAAAAGACTCGTTCAAGAATACTAATTATTATTGTATTTTATGCTAGTCTTCCAGATTTATTCCCAGAACTAAAAAGATTTGCAGCTCAAATTTTACTCCTGGTATGTTTAAAATTTTAGTAGTACCTATATTTGTGAAAAAACTTTTTCAAACATGAAACACAAACTCGTTTCAGACTCATAGATGAATATTTACAACAACTTCTGAGAACTTGTGTTACTAACACTAAGGTTAGCATAGAAAAGTTGGCATCCAGTAGGCAAGCCCAATCATTTCAACCTTGCCTTCATTTGAGCGATTCATTTGTAAAAAGGCAAAACTGAGTGCTGTCACAACAAATATCAGGAGGGAGGTATTGCTATCCCACCAGGACATGAAAAGTGGTGCTTACCAGTTACGCATAGGCCTACAGTAGAGAAAGTCAGGAGCAAAGGTCAAGGGTTGTATTCCCGGTCCCATTTACATTTTCCCCCCAAAATTGTTCAAGTACACATAGACACTCAGATAAATTAGTGGTGCCGTACTACATTTATTTACAGTTTCTATTTTTTTAAATGTGTTACATTTAACCTCAACCTACAACTTAGTTATTCCTAATATCAACAAATTAATAACCTGCTTTGATGTTCAAAATATAATTTTCCAGAACTCTGATTGTCCATTACTTTGAAACGAAACAAGATACTAAGCTCTAGTTTGCGCCATTCTGTTTTTCTTTTGATAAGCTTTTCAATGGTGTATTATACGACCTACCTTTACATTTGAAATTGTTAACCTCCCCTACTGCCCTCAAACCCCCCAACACCATAGCGGGTCAGATATGTCAAAATATTTGTCCTGTTATGCAAACAAGATATATTATATAAAGTTTTTTAACTTATTTTCAGTAACAAAAATAATAAACGGGGTTAAAGGAACTTTGTGAACACTCTGTGTACGTTGTAAGCAAGCAACAACCCTTTTTCACGAACATGTCTGACGATCTTCAACTACTTACTCTACAAGAGTCGCCAAACTGAATGGAGGTTATTTAGCACACGCGTGTGTTGAAATATTTGTCCAAAAATAAAACTATTACAATTTCAGTAATGTTGGTGTATTCTGTATAATACTATCATATTTTGTATTGACTTTGAAATGCATTTCCATGTGAATACAACCGTGTAAGTAAAACAAGATATCTAGTTTAACCGCATAAACTGTTACTGGAACAGAAGCTCAACTATAATTTGACTTGATAACGTCCTGCCAACATGATCGCGTCGACTGGGAGTAGTAGTGGGTAGACGGGGACCTTGTGACCTACAAACCTAATGATGACCGATAAACTCAGGTCTGAAATACGTCTGCAAAATAATTGAAGGCCTAGTGATGTAGCATGACAAACTCTAACCAATGACCAACAAAATATTTACATTCCGCAGAATATAATATCTATACAAATCTATCTATATATCAAAAGCGAAATACCACTCACTCATTCATCACGATTTCTCAAAAACTACCGAACGGATTGGAATGAAATTTGGTATGTAGCTTCCTCTAGGGCTCACTAAGAAAGGGATTGAAAAAATTCGAAATTTTAGGAGGGTTTAGGGGATCAAAGTTATTAAATCACGATTTCTTCAAAACTACCGAACGGATTGGAATGAAATTTGGTATGTAGCTTCCTCTAGGGCCATAAGTGTTCACTAAAAAAGGGTTTTAAAAAATTGGAAATTTTAGGGGGGTTTGGGGGTCAAAATTACTAAATCACGATTTCTCCAAAATTACCGAACAGATTCGAAGGCAATTTGGTATGTAGCTTCCTCTAGGGCCATAGGCGCTCGCTAAGAAAGGGTTTAAAAAAATTCGACATTTTAGGGGGGGTTTTGGGGGGATCAAAGTTATTAAATCACGATTTCTTCAAAACTACCGAATGGATTGGAATGAAATTTGGTATGTAGCTTCCTCTAGGGCCATAGGTGCTCACTAAGAAAGGGTATGAAAAATTTCGAAATTTTAGGAGGGGTTTGGGGGATCAAAGTTACTAAAATCATAATTTCAGATCTTTTATTATTATGACAATAGTGCTTTCATTATTAAAGATCTATATATATATATAAAAGCCAAATACCACTCACTGACTGAACACTTAAAAAGAATACAATTACGCCAAAAAGACTGAAAATACCAACCACCACGGGCAACGCCGTACGGGTCTGCTAGTATTATATATAGAGGTAAAGTTTGTTTGTTTGCAAGTAGGGGGTAATCTCTGGAACTACTGAACCGATTGAAAAAATAGTATTACTAATAAAAATGTTTCCAAAGAATCTTACTTATCAGAAACAATGGATACAGAAATATAAACGAGGCGACAAATGGAATCCTAGTTCAGCCTTCAAATGTTCGGTGCATTTTAGTGATGACGATTTTATTCCATATTTAAAAGCAGAACTGTTAGGTTACGCTCTTAAAGGCCGGAGATTAAAACCCAAAGGTTGGGTTGCCAAAATGTACAGAGTACAACATCCAGAACTTAGTTCAACTCCTACAACACAATGCACCTTAAAACAAAATAATTCGACCACGCAGCTGAACCGCTGACGTGAGTTGAGCGAATTTACAAAATAAAATTTATACATGTTTTTGGGTTTCAAACAACTATTTCGTAGATTGATCTACTCACGAAGGTGCTGCCAGCGTGAACCAAATATATTGTTCATCGGTCACCACGGTAAAAGCCGTGGATTTAATTCTGGTAGTTTTACGGTATTTTACGTTTTGATTGTTTTTGGGGGAACCAGATGGGCTATAAGGTCGCGTAAAAAAACAAAATGTGCAGAATTATTTTGTATGTCTATTTTTTTTAAAAGAAAACTTTAAAAAAAAATTAATTCTAGTACGAAAAATCTCAAAAAATTGTTACTTCCTGTCAAAAATTTGGTCTACTTCCGGTCAATTTTTTTTACTAACGAACTCGTCCAAACGACTTAGAAAACCAACCTGTGTACCAAATCGGACATAAAATGCGTCCGTTAGAGTGCGCACAATTATATACATGATACTTCCGGTCAAAAATGTGGTCTACTTCCGGTCAATTTTCTTGGCTAACGAACTCGGCCAAGCAACTTAGAAAACCAACCTGTGTACCAAATTTGGACCAAATCGGGCATAAAATGCGTCCGTTAGAGTGCGCATACCTATATACATGGTACTTCCGGTCAAAAAACGTGGTCTACTTCCGGTCAATTTTTTTGGTTAACGAACTCGGCCAAGCAACTTAGAAAACCAACCTGTGTACCAAATTTGGACCAAATCGGAAGTAAAATGTGTCCGTTAGAGTGCGCACACATATATACATAAAGTTACTTCCGGTCAAAAATGTGGTTTACTTCTGGTAAATTTTTTTGCTAACCTACCAGTTCAAGCGACTTAGAAACCCAATGTGTGTACCAAATTTCGTCCAAATCGGACGTAAAATGCGTCCGTTAGAGTGCGCACACATACACACATAAATATAAACATATATATATGGGGACCATGATCGGTGCTCATTTGTTACTCCCGGACCTTGGGTCTTACCATAAGGGCCACTGCAATAGCTCATTTTTCCTATGGAAATTCGCTAATAAGCAAGAACATACGAAAGTGGATACATCATTAATTATTGTCGTATGGTGGTTTCATTGTGCCTAGTAGTGATTTCAAAACGAAAGTTTTAAGAATTGAAAGGCTGTTAAAAAAATCACAAAAAATCTAATTGCCAAAGGATCTGAAGTAGTAAAACAGTTGACAAACAAAATTATCGTCGTATGGAAATTGAAGAAAAGTATAAACCTGTGAAGTTCAGAGCTA
Source organism: Philaenus spumarius (assembly GCA_018207615.1). NCBI lineage: Eukaryota > Metazoa > Arthropoda > Insecta > Hemiptera > Aphrophoridae > Philaenus > Philaenus spumarius. The sequence goes on along the minus strand of JAGFPH010002485.1, from coordinate 121,236 downwards.
TATCAAACAAAAATTATTTATTCGAATGAGGTATTCAAATCAACAAGCAAAAACATCTGGTGTGCACATCACACAACTTTCCTTACCAAAATAGATGCTGTATCAATTACCAAATTTTTCGAGCGAGAGATTGATGATAC
>JAGFPH010002485.1:110963-120996 GCA_018207615.1 Philaenus spumarius | reverse complement strand
GTAATAACAATCACCTTGTTCGTACATGACCACTTCCTCTACCAATTGTCACTTGACTGTTAATAAACGATAACAGTACGACCTTCAACACTACATCGCAATGTGATTTCAACTTCACTTTGCATCCAAACTGGTTACAAAGGCCATGGAATATTTCGTAACAGGATGCCAGAAACTGATGAGTTTAATGAAAACAATGATTCTTCTCTGCGAATTTCCTTATATTAGGAAATATGAGCTATTGCAGTGACTCTTGTGGTAAGACCTAAGGTAGGGGTGATCAATGAGCACAGACCATGGTCCTCAGAACACTTTTTGGGGTCATTAAACATTTTACATATACATGACCCCAATAATGCATAAAGGTGGTCGCACTCTAACGGTCGCATTTTACGTCCGATTTGGTCCAAATGTAGTAGACCTACACAAGTTAGTCTTTTAAGCTGAGTAGACCCAGCCACCATCTTGAATTTCAACTCCAATAGAGCAATGTTAAACGGGTAATAAGATTAATGTAGTAATAATGATCAGACAATTATTCTGAATGTGTCATTTTAAAGGTTAGGACAGTCCGAATGTGGATATCTTTTAGTTTAAAAAAATTGTTTTTAACTAAATTTGTTCTTCGACTTAACTCAAAATCAAAGTTTACTTTTTGTTTCCTTGCTCGATAATGCAAATATCAAAAATGTAAAAAGATCACCACATTCAAAGTTTAATTATCTTTCAAATAAAAGCAATTTCAATTATTTTGGATAATTTCATTAACACGAGGAGGACCTTTCAGAGAATATTTTAGGCTACTTTTTATTCCGAAAATATTTTAAAAAACTTGTAAATAATGGAAACATCAGGGATTTTGTGTGTCTAGCAGGGGTTGGCGAGCGAAGCGATCAGGGACAAAGCCCCTAGTTTACCAACCCGTTTGTAAACATTGTCTGTTTATTTGAAATGTGTATTTTTGTTTACAGGTGAGTACCTATGCTGTACATTTTGATGAAATTGGTGAGTTAACCACTCCATGAAAACAAGGTTTAATTAAGTAAAATGTTATTATTTTAAACGCATTTTTTAGAGTTTTCAAACTATAATGTCTTTATTTTAAGGTCACACGTAAAAAGTATACATCCTTTTTAATAATTTAAAGTTATTCCCCCTATTATTCATTAATAAATAGCATCCGAAATACAAGATTAACAATGCATGTTTCAACGGTCTCTCGGCTTGCGATTCAAGCCAGCTATTGCGCTATTAGCCAACCTACAAAAGTCGTCTCGTGCACTCACTGTTTACTCACAACTCGTTCTCTTTGTATTGGACGGTGTTCAGAGTTGTGGAATGATAAATGGGACGCTGTAACTGCTTTCAGTCCAGCATTGTACGTCCGTCCCGCGCCACCACAAGGTAACTGACTGTACTCGGGCCAATTTTATTAAAATCACACTGTACACTCGGTGGAGCCTTAATGACCGGTAGTGCCTTTGGTATTGTTTATTGATTTTTTCCAACACTGGTGAGATTTTCCTAGCTTTTATCCACAAAAATACTTTGCTGTCATGTTGAAATTTGTATTAAACTGCTTTAGGATATACGATAGTGCTGTAGAATAAAAACATAAAAATATGTATTGTGATTTCGCCATTTTGTGATGTCTTTACCAAACGTGTGTAGCCTGTGATGTCAGTCGTGGTGCAATATCCTCGGAGAAATAGATTCTAATACAATACAATCATATTTCATTCGCTTTACTTTCACTGTGTCCTGGCAGAAAGAATCTATTGGTAGCCGCCGATTAAAGTCAATATCTATATTATATCATCAAACCAACTCAGTACGGTATTTGACTCATTGGCGGATCCAGGGGGGGGCTGTGGGGGCTGCAACCCCCTCCTTTGGGTTATGATATTTTTGTTTTGTTTAATCGTCTAAGTGGCAGACTGCTTAATTGAGTAGTATCGAATATTGCATTCACTAAATATTATCCAATCTCAATAAAACAAAAACCATTGGAAAGGAAATGTTTGAAACTTTAATTTTTGTACTTACAAATTTCTTCTAAAACGCATATTTACATATGTAATCATCGTTGTAAAATTATAGTTGTCTAAATCAACCGATGCCGCGCGAGAAAGCATAAGCAAATGACTCGTCACTTTTTAAAGGCACATAACCGTTAGACAGACGTTTTGGGGAAGAAGATAACCATACCATTGGATTCGTCAAGATTTAAACTTTCTACCACGATCTTCTAATCATTCGTCACTCTTATAGTTTCTTAGATATGAAGTTTTCTGTAAACCCTTGCCATTGGACAGTTTTTAACCAATGAGAAAGCACGTTTTGCAATCGATGTATCTATTACAAATCGATATATTTGTATGATTTTTATATCGATTTGAAATGCAAGTTCTATTTTCGTTTGATATAAGGAAAACCTGGTTTAGTGTTCCGAGGGTATTTCTGTAAAATATGTATATTTAAATTTCGATTATTTTTATACTAAATTTGATGTAAATCGGCCAATTTTGACCAACTTGTACCGCCAAACTATTTTTTTTTAATGCTAACTTTGAATGAACAGTGGAACTAAAATACAATTCATAAAAAAACGTGAGCAAATGGAGGGACAAAAAATACTCTATGTATGATTGTAATAATTTTGTAGCCAGAACAAATCGCCGGTTTCAATGAAAATTTGAAAACATAATAATATAGACCTACTATGAAACTTAATTTAATATACAATAAATACAAAATAATACATAGCGACAAAATAGTTAATGTACTTGAGCGAGAATTAGATTATCTTATATCATGTTTTATTTGTATTTACCATAGTTATATTTTAGGAATATACAGAGTGGCCAGTAATTACGGTATCAAACTTCGGGGAATGGTTCTATTTGCCAATATAAGAAAAAGAGTTTATGTAATCATAGGCCCGAAAAAGCTTTGCTTTCCAGATATCCGCCATTTTGTTTTTTGTACAAAATAATTCAAATCTAGAGAACGGTTATGGTGTGGCCCTTATTACTAATTTGGAGTGATGGGGTGATCGAATGTGAAATAATCGATTGTTAGTTTATAGTATTAACTTTCATTTGCTTGACATCAAATGTTACTAATATTTCATTGGTAGCTATTTATGAAATTAGAGTTATAAAACTATAGTAAAACGTACCCCACGCTATTTACAATAAAATAACTTATTTTATTAAATATTAAATTCAATTATAATTAATTACTAAACTTTCTATTGCTGTAGAATAAACTCTTCATAATTAAAATTATTTTCTACTTTTGAGTTAGATTTGCTGTTAAAGCGTATTTTTTAAAACTATAATTTAATCGTTGCGACTTTTTAGTTCAAATATTATAATTTCATATTTCAAGTTGCATCAAGTTGTTTCGTTTAGTTGTTGTTAAAGTGTGCTGAATTGTTTCTTTTTTCTCTAAATTGTTATGTGTTTTATTATTATTAAAAGGATGTATGTAAAATTTTTGTAGGGGTTATTAAATTATTGTATTGTCATCGGTCATTGACACGTGTGCAAATTTTCAAATTTTTGATCAGACGTCTTAAGTTGGAGAAAATTACGTTGAAAGATTCCGTTACTTACAGGTAAGCTAAAGCGTAGGGTATACAAAAAGAAATAACTTTTCTGAATTCAAAATAAATAAACGGTACCAGGAACTGGCACATACTTTCTCACAAACATATTTTAATTGTTAAAAGATTCACAGTGACTTCATAATGGTATTAAAGTAGGGGAGGAAATACATTAAAGTAGGAGAGTAACTAATAAATATTATTAGCTGAGAGAAAACTATTCCATAGATTTCGAACAAATTTGCACCAAACATGTCAATTAGGCCTGTATAGACGCATGAAAAAAGTTTTTGAAATTTTTTGAAAAACAAATCCCTTTTTGTCCAAAAAACCTCCAAAACCCAGTTATTATTATTAGCTAAACGAGAATTTTTAGAAAGATGCGGTTTTTTTGCATATGGTAGGGTACATTAAAGGCTACAAATAAGCCAAATTTTATCAAAATCGTTGCAATCGTTTTTTTATCAAAAATAATAAATGATTTTTTGGGTTTTTTTTTGGCAGAAAAGAGGGTTGTTTTTCAAAAATATTCAAAACCTTTTTTCGTGCATCTCTACAGGCCTAATTGACATGTTTGGTGCAAATTTGTTCGAAATCGATCGAATAGTTTTCTCTCTAGCTTTGTATACATACAGACATTTTGTAGAAACCACTTTTTTTGGACTCAGGGGGTTCCAAAACGGATATTTCCACAAAAATCTCAACATCGATTTTTTTTTGATCACTATACTTTCTCTATAGGATATTATAGTATAGCGAGAAGCTAAAAAGATAACAACAAAAATAAAACAAATAAATAGACGAGATTAACAAAAATAAGGAATGAAACAATGAGCCTACATGGGTATTTTTAATTTGTTTAGCAGTTGTGTATGTATGAAAAGTATTGCTTGTTTAGGCCTATTTGTTTTTTGTATCTTCAAACCATACTTCTTCGCTCATAGACCAATATCAGCATTTTAAGAAGTGACTACCTTCACATCCCTTGCTTAAAGAGAGAAAGACTACATCAAAATATAAAGTTTCTGAACATTTAAGATAGTTTGCATACATTAGTATTGCACTATTGAACGTTACTTTTAACCTGACTATATAATTATAAGTTTACGGTTTTGATAGTGACTGTACTTAACAATAGATCATTTCGCCTCGTGGGTGTGTTGCATCTCCTTTGTATAATATAATGTAATAACAACAGCAAACTATGCCGTCATATGTTCACTTGTCCTTCGGATGAGGATAAGCCTAGAAATAGTCCAGTCAAATGGTACTGTAGTTGCAAGTGCACTCTGCGGTTCTATATGTTTATTGGAGTGGTGGATCCGAATTTGAAGTTTGCAACTAAAATTCCTTGGAGCGCTCCGAGATTTTCGCTGGAAAAAGAACAAAAAATCAAAGGAAAAGAACAAAAGAAAATAGATAGAGAAACAAATTTTCAAAACAACTGAAGTTTGGTTCTGCAACTCTCCTGGAAAGCTAGGATTACAAACAAAGAAAAATATCTCTAAAGCCAATTTATAATCAAGAAGGTCCTTTAATTTCCAAAGTTCGGAGATAAAATGCCCAGGTTGTGATGAACTTTACAAACACCCACCCATAGAAGACTGGGTTCAATGCTCTGCTTGCCTCTAATGGTACCACGAGGAATGTTCAAATTATGATTGTGGAAATTTTATTTGTGATTACTGCTAAAAATATACGAATACACTAAGTCATCTATCTATACTTATAAAAGCCAAATACCATTGACTCATTGACTCATCACAGTTTCTCCAAAACCACGAGGTCTACAAACATCAAATTTGGCACTAATACTCTTTATAGGCTCTAGACGCGCACTAAGAAAGGGTTTCCGAAAATTCGAAATTTTAGGGGGGGTTTTGGGGGATCAAAGTTACTAAATCATGATTTCTCTAAACCTACCGAACGGATTGGAATGAAATTTGGTATGTAGCTTCCTCTAGGGCCATACATGCTCGCTAAGAAAGGGTTTTAAAAAATTCGAAATTTTAGGAAGGTTTGGGGGGGGAGTCCAAGTTACAAAATCACGATTTCACTAAAACCATCGAACGGATTGGAATGAAATTTGGTATGTAGCTTCCTCTAGGGCCCTAGGTACTCGCTAAGAAAGGATTTTAAAAAATTCGAAATTTTAGGGGTGTTTGGGGGGTCAAAGTTACCAAAAAGAAAAACACAACGGATTGGAATGAAATTTATTATGTAGCTTCCTCTAGGGGGCCCTAGGTGCTTGCTAAGAAAGAGTTTTAAAAAATCGAAATTTTAGGGGAGGTTTGGGAGGGGGGTCAAAGTTACTAAAAATCCCCATAAGAAATACATAGTGTAATATATTTATTGATATAATATATGTTTTGTTAATATACATTTAACTTTGATTTGTCTATCTGTGCAAAGCCGGGTCGGGCCAGCTAGTATAATATAACAGCTGATTTCACCCATCATCTGTAAACCCAGTGTAGATTATAGTTTGGGGTAAGGTTTACAACTTCAATCGTTATAATTCCTTGTGAAGTTGATTTTTTTAAATATGAGTTATAGAACTAATGAATACTATAATGTACGTTATAATATTTGCTTTGAGGTTATAAACTGTATATAAATACAACCTTTTATATCATCAATATATTTGTTTATACAAATTTAAAGGAGAAATAGGCCTACCTATTCGTTTAACAGCTGATTTCACCCATCATCTGTAATACTTAAACAAACCCAGTGTAGATTATAGTTTGTGGTTATGATTAGGTAGGCCTTGATATTGTTTGTAAATAGTTTGTTTTTTAAATTGTGTATTTCTATGTGTATCTAACTAATTAGCCTGTGATTTTTCACGGGGGTTTACTAGATAAGTGTAATTATTGGTAGTGTCGTTTATTTTTTAATGCAATTTAAAACTAGCCTACTCTTATGATAGGATTTTGTTAAATACTCTAAACCATACCAAACCCCTAAATTTGTGGCATACTCTTACATGGGGCAAGATGACTGATTTGTAATAGTTATGCATTTGTATGTCAGGTTATTTTATGGTTTTTAGAAAGTCTAGGAACTACCCTAACTATTTATATGGTTATACAAACTAAAACTAACTTAACAAAATTTTCAAAAATAAAAAACTCTCAACGTCGTCATCTTGCCCCGGTCCCCCCTATAGCTGTACGATTTTTATGTTGTTTAATTTGTCCCCTGCCCACAGCCACTTGAACTGAGAGCTCATAGAAGCTAGCAGAGTGTCGGCTTGAATAAAAATGTGATGTATATTTTTCGCGATAGTCAGTGGTTTCCCCAATATTATGTAGTAAGAAGAAGTATACTATAGATGTATTTTCTTTGTTGGGTTCACTAAAATCACATCACCATGGGCGCCCTTATGATATTTTCTAGGGGGGGGGGGCTAGACAGGGGTATGGGGCTTAACACGTTTACTGCTAAGGACGCACATGTGATCTTGACACTGAACACTATGAGAAGCGGCCGACGCACAGTGCGTTGCACGCCAACTTCCATATTGGGAGTATTTTCAATACACAATGCAATGCGCGCTTCACACGCCAACCTCCTTGTTGGAAGTATTTTCAATACACAATGCATTGCGTGCTCCGCACGCCAACCTCCGTATTGAGAGTATTTTCAATACACAATGCATTGCGTGCTTCGCACGCCAATCTCCGTATTGGGACATTTTCAATACACAATGCATTGCGCGCTTCACACGCCAACCTCCGTATTGGGAGTGTTTTAAATACACAATGCATTGTGTGCTCCGCACGCCAACAGCCATATTGGGAGAATTTTCAATACACAATGCATTGCGTGCTACGCACGCCAACCTCCGTATTGTCATATTTTCAATACACAATGCATTGCGTGCTCCGCACGCCAGCCCCCGTATTGGGAGTATTTTTAATACATAATTATGTCACCTGACTATAATTAATAATATATATAATTTTCCTTTCCCCGGGAGATAGGGGGGGCCTCTGCTTATTGGTATGGGCGCCCATGCACACCACGTAAAAGTTGTATTTCGAAAGATTCTAAAATGAAAGCTCTACGAGGCTGTCACACAAATAGAAATGACGAAATTATAAGCCTCACTACGATATCCGATAATGTAGATATAGAGCCTAGCACACTGCCTCGCATAAGTAAGAGAGAAAGAGAGAGAGAGAGCGCGCTGTTCACAGCCAAGACTAATTACATGTTTGTATAGAGAACGTTTATTTGACTTTGTAAACAGAAGAAACTCATGCCTGCAGCAAAAGTGAAAGTGTTTTCGTAGATTTTATAATAAAAAGTGTAAATTGTAGACTTTCACGGTAATACTGATGAGCCTGTTGCGACAAGTCAAAACGCTATTCAAGAGTCGCGGTGTCTTCGTTAGTTTATCTTTTGTCTTTTATGATAGTGATGGAATAGTAAAACGCTTTCAATAATCTAATGAGTCGTTGACGATTATTGAAATAATCGAAAGAATAATCGTTTAAATAATCGATTGTTTTGTACTCGTGTCTTTTCGGTTCTACAACGGAGAATACCAATTCTCCATAACAACGTGTATAAACAGTAAAGTTTGCCTCATAGTCATGTAAACAAACTCGACCACCCCCCCCCCCCCCCCCCGCCCGCACCATTCGCTGTCCAGTGACGTCACTGTAGTACAAAATAGTCGAGCTGCCACGGGAGATGTAGACTATGTTTCGTCGTACAAGTCACCTCATTTAAAAATAATTCGACCACGCAGCTGAACCGCTGACGTGAGTTGAGCAAATTTCCAAAATTAAGTTTATAGGCCTATGTTTTAGGGTTTCAACAAACAATTTGGGAAATAGGTCTATTCACGACGGTGCTGAATTGCTGCAAAATTGTTCGCACGCCATTCCGCATATTGGGAATATCTTCAATACACAATGCATTGCGTGCTTCGCACGCCATTCCAAATATTGGGAATATCTTAAACACACAAAGCATTGCGTTCTTCGCACGCCAACCACCGTATTGGGAGTATCTTCAATACACAATGCATTGCGTGCTTCGCACGCCAACCCTGCGGTAAAATCCACCACATGGCTTTGAACCGGGTACTTTTATGGTATATTACGTTTTGTTCGATTTTGGGAGAACCAAGCGAGCTATAAGGTCGTGTAAAAAAACAAAATGTGCAGAATAATATCCTACATTTATATTTGTAGAAAAACGTCTAAAAAAAATTAATTCTCGTAGGAAAAATCTCAAAAAATAGTTACTTCCGGTCAAAAAACGTACTTCCGGTTGTTGGATTTTTTTGGCTAACAAACTCGTCCGAGCGACGTAGACAACCAACATGTGAACCAAATTTGAACCAAATCAACTTAAAATGCGGCCGCTAGAGTGCGAACACATATATACATATATATATAGGTATATATATACATATATATATACATATATATTTATATGAATTTTAATGACCCCCCAAAACGTGTTCTGGGGACCATGATCGGTGCTCATTTGCTACTCCCGACCTTGGGTCTCACCATAAGGGCCACTGCAATAGCTCATTTTTCCTATGGAAATTCGCTAAAAAATAGATGTAATAACTATTTTTTGGTGTTGTAGTTTTTAAAAACGATACTTAAGTTACACATTCCAACATTTGTAAATGTATGAAAATATCTTAACCATTTCAAAATCATAATGTTTATGCCATTAATTTGCAATTGATAATAATAACACTAGTATAATCACACAAATTTTTATTTTTATTTTTACTGACTAAAATCTTAAATAAAGCTATCATGGTAATACATTTTAATCCATATACCTAAAAAGCAGTCATTAAAATTGTATTTAATATTTTTTACAAAATAAGGGAATCACATTAATACATTTGAACTTATAATAATAATAATAATAAATAAAATCAAATAGATTTAAAAAAGACTAAAACGAGCCAAATTTAGCCATTGTTAACACATGGTAAATTGTAATAATAATAATTATTATAACAATAAATTAACCTATACAGTCATAAATGTTATGGCCTTAGTCATCAGTCTTTGAAACTTTTAAAGTATAAAGTTGGAGTTTGGAGTTTAGCTTTACGTTTTTACTTTCCTTACCCTATACTAGGTAAGGTAAGTATTGCGATCGACCCAAAAATTCGATGTCGAGTTTTCATAATATCTTTACGTTTCAAGGCCCCCTGAGTCCAAAAAATGCATTTTTGGCAATTGGTCTGTCTGTGTGTCTGTGTGTGTGTCCGGAGTGCACAGGGCAAACGGCTGGACGGATCGAACTGAAATTTACAGGATATCTTCAAACACGTAAACAATTAAACCCATGTAAATTTGAAGCAAATCGGAGGTGGTGTCTTACCGTGGGACCAGTTTTTAGCACATTTTTGGTATTTACTCCAAAACCCCT
>JAGFPH010002485.1:85340-96775 GCA_018207615.1 Philaenus spumarius | reverse complement strand
ATTTTAAAGAAGTATTACGAAGGGGGGCTATCACCATTTTAAAGAAGCATTACTAAGGGGCTATCACCATTTTAAAGAAGTATTACGAAGGGGGCTATCACCATTTTAAAGAAGCATTACTAAGGGGCTATCACCATTTTAAAGAAGTATTACGAAGGGGGCTATCACCATTTATCACTAAGCGGCTACTCGCTTTGCTTTAACTTAAGTGAGATGGTCAAAAACATATATCATACATATAAATATATTTATGTCAACATCTATTTTATTAGAAAGCTCTACATCCATTTAATCTCTACACTATGTAATAATCTACCTACAGTAAACATCCGTCTAAACCTTATGTTTTATACTACGTTCAAAACTGAGCTCAAATTTCTACTCCCCAAATATGAATTCATTTCAATATATAGGCCTATGTAACTCTCCTAATAGATCAACCAATCAACCAATTTCCTTAAATAAACAAATAAAACATAAATTACATATATATATATATATATATATATATATATATATATTATAAAGGAACAAAAAATGCCCACATGGGCCTAAGCCTGTGAGTGGGCACGAGTCGCTCAATATGCACACAATGAGGATAAAAGTAAACAAAATAAAAAGATTACATTAAACATTATCATGTCGAGCTGAGTCAATCTACTAAAAAAACTAAACTACTAACTATTATTAGTTTTCCAAAGAAGTTGTCCCTGCAAAACTAACATAAAACAAGATGTTATAATTTATGTTGAAGCAAAATACATATTGGACCTTAGATCAGTAGTGCAGTAGGAACATATCAGACAATGAGGGAACGATATGATTAATATCTATCTGTAAGTAGATAAGATAACCTGCTCGGCTGCATCCCTTCCCAATTCAAACAGCCATCCATCAATAAACCTTTTTAAATTAAATAACTTTTAATTTTTAAACAGACGTAGCTTGCCCGGAAGATTTTGATACAAAAATTGTGCTATATAATGCGAGTTAGGGACAGAAAACGTTTTTATTAGCTTGTTGACCTTATCCTAAAGATAATTGAAGAACGCGTTAAATGTTCATGGTCAACTTTTTGGAAAATGTTATTAAAATTTTGAAATATATAAATGGCCAGGGTTCTTATAAACAATTGCCTTACACTCAGTACTTTAAAAGTATAAATAATTCGACCACGCAGCTGGACCGCTGACGTGAGTTGAGCAAATTTCCAAAATTAAGTTTATATGCCTATGTTTTATGGTTTCAACCAACAATTTAGGAAATAGGTCTACTCACGAAGGCGTTGATCAGCTGTCTGTGTGTACGCAATATATTAGTAGAATTTGTTTGCGAGTTTGCACCATTTGGCTTCGAACCGGGTACTTTTATGGTTTTATTACGTTTTGGTCGATGTTGGGGGAATCAAGCGAGCTATAAGGTTGCGTAAAAAAGCAAAATGTGCAGAATAACATCCTACATTTATATTTTTAGAAAAAACTCTAAAAAAATTTCATTCTCGTACTAAAAATCTCAAAACATAGTTACTTCCAGTCAATAAACGTACTTCCGGTTGTTGGATTTTTTTGGCTAACGAACTCGTCCGAGCCACATAGACAACCAACATGTGTACCAAATTTTGACCAAATCGGACTTAAAAATGCGGCCGCTAGAGTGCGAAAACATATATACATACATATATATGAATTTTAATGACACCCCAAAACGTGTTCTGGGGACCATGATCGGTTATCATTTGCTACTCCCTACCTTGGGTCTCACCATAAGGGCCACTGCAATAGCTCATTTTTCCTATGGAAATTCGCTAGAAACAGCGTTTGAAGAAAAACTTCAGCTCTTTTTCAAAGCCGTTTTTAATGTAGCTTTCTGAATTACATTAAGAATCGGACTGAAAGCCCCGTCCTAAGCTATTACCCCCCTCATAAGAAAAGACTGGCAATACGCGTAATAGGCAAGTTTTAATTCATGGAAATCTATAATGTCACTAAGTTGCCTGAAAACGTAAAGAAATTTTCCAGTTTTTTCTTTTAAAAACATAATCTGTTCAGTTCATTTCATTCTCTTATCGAATAATACCCCTATAAATTTATAGGACTCGACGCCTTCTATGTTTCCACATAAACATGTATTATTAAGGTAATCACCACATGTGTGCATTTTTAAGCTATTATTTTCGAAATCTGTAGGCCTAATTGCCCTTAGTGATAAGGGTAGAACTTACTTTTAGAGACATTAAGTGATAAAAGGTTTTGATCAGACCACTTTTTTACTTCCGATAACCCTTTGAGAGCTTTAATTTCAACATAAATTTATTAAGATCGACCCACAAAAACTGATTCTAATCCAGAATTTACATAAAACAATTATCCCTGTAATCCACAAACTGTGTCCTCATCTTTACTCTGTCCTGGTGGCTCTGATAATCGGACAGTTCAGCTCTCTTGCCCTGACGTCCACCTGGGCTGTCACACCTCACGGGAAAAGTCTCTCCGGTCTCTCCATGACGCCCACGCCGGCGTCTACCCCCCGAAGCCCTGGTCTTCCAAGACCTCTCTCCTCACCCAAGAACATTTGCCAAAAGACTCCCCTATCTAATGTGTCCTTCATGTTTAAAACTTCTGTTCCCCCTCTCAGTTTCCCCGTCTAGTCTTTCTACCTGAATCAAAATTGATTTACTTAAAAATGCAATTATGCATTGCATTACTCCTAATTGCAAAACTACTTACTTTATATTATCTAATTATGCTTGCTAATACAATTCTACTATTGTTAAACGTTTATCAACATTGCTTTTGCCTAACAACATGTAGAAGCAATGAATAAAGTAGTTCATTTTATTTCGTAACATAAGCGACAATCTTAACAACTCCAGCTTAAGGGTCTGCTGTAGTGGCGGTCATCTTGAATTTTTATCCCATAAGAGCAATGTTAAATTTCAAACCATTTATTTCGTTTACTTTTTATCATAAATGTTTTTGCAAGGTCTCATTTCAAGCACAGTCACAATAAGCATCCGTCTTGCAATTTACTTTTTTTAAATGCTTTTGATTTGTTATGTAATTGACATTTTGTAAGTACAAAGTTTGAATTTTTTTCCTAACACAGTCAAAAATTAATAATGAAAAATAATTTGCAAGCCGGATCCGATATTTTATAAAGAATATTCAATTTTTTTTCAACACTCAATTACAAAAGATAGACTTATAAAATGGTTTGAAATGAGGCAATGTCAAAACGTTTAGCTGCAAGAAATTGCACTGTTTAGACAGGGTTACAGTGAGAAGCTGTTGCGTTTCCGGTTGCTTTCTCGTTTACTGGAGCAGACCCTTAAAGATAGAAAGACTACACGAAAATATAAAGTTTCTGAAGATTTAAGATAGTTTACATACATTAGTATTGCGATATTGAACGTTACTTTTAAACTGACTATATAATTATAAGTTTACGGTTTTAACAGTGACTGTACTTAACAATAGATCATTTCGCCTCGTGGGTGTGTTGCATCTCCTTTGTATAATATAATGTAATAACAACAGCAAACTATGCCATACGCCGTCATATGTTCAGTTGTCCTTCGATCATGTTAAGCCTACAAATAGTCCAGTCAAATGGTAGTTGCATGTGCACTCTGCGGTTATTTATGTTTATTGGAGTGCTGGATCCGAATTTGAAGTTTGCAACCAAAATTTCCTGGAGGACTCCGAGGTGTTCGCTGGAAAAGGAACAAAAAAATCAAAGGAAAAGAACAAAAGAAAGTAGATAGAGAACAAAATTGCAAAACAAGTTTGGTTCTGCAGACTCTTCTGGAAAGCTAGGATTACAAACAAAGAAAAAATATCTCTAAAGCCAATTTATAATCAATAAGGTCCTTTAATTTCCAAAGATTCGGAGATAAAAAGCCCAGGTTGTGATGAACTTTACAAAGACCGTCCACAGAAGACTGGGTTCAGTGCTCTGCTTGCCTCTTATGGTGGCACGAAAAATTATGATTGTGAAAATTTTATTTGTGATTGCTGCTAAAAATATACGAATAAACTAAGTCATTCTAATATAGTTCTAAATTACATGAGAATAACTTTAATTTTTATCAAACTGATTAAACTGCCTGAGATTTAAAATCAACTCCTTTAAAAGCGAGTGTACGAGCGTACGTACGAACGTACGGGAGCAACATATAATATAACAGCTGATTTTACCCATCATCTGTAAACCCAGTGTAGAGTTTGGGGTTATGTTTACAACTTCAATCGTTATAATTTCTTGTGAAGTTTATTTTTTTAAATATGAGTTATAGAACTAATGAATACTATAATATACGTTATAATATTTGCTTTGAGTTTATAAACTATATATAAATACCACCTTTTATCATCAATGTATTTGTTTATACAAATTTAAAGAAGAAATAGTCCTACCTATTCGTTTAACAGCTGATTTCACCCATCATCTGTAATACAAACAAACCCAGTGTAGATTATAGTTTGGGGTTATGTTTAGGTAGGCCTTGATATTGTTTGTAAATAGTTTGTTTTTTAAATTGTGTATTTCTAATGTGTATCTAACTAATTAGCCTGTGATTGTTCACGGGGGTTTACTAGATAAGTATAATTATTGGTAGTGTCGTTTATTTTTGAATGCAATTTAAAACTAGCCTACTCTTATGATAGGATTTTGTTAAATACTCTAAACCATACCAAACCCCTAAATTTGGGGCATACTCTTACATGGGGCAAGATGACTGATTTGTAATACAACAACTGAAAAAAGTTATGCATTTGTATGTCAGGTTATTTTATGGTTTTTAGAAAGTCTAGGAACTACCCTAACTGTTTATATGGTTATACAAACTAAAACTAACTTAACAAAATTTTCAAAAACAAAAAACTCTCAACGTCGTCATCTTGCCCCGGTCTCCCCTATAGCTGTACGATTTTTATGTTGCTTTATTTGTCCCCTGTCCAGAGCCACTTGAACTGAGAGCTCGTAGAAGCTGCCATAGTGTCGGCTTGAACAAAAATGTGATGTATATTTTTCGCGATAGTCGGTGGTTTCCCTAATATTATGTAGTAAGAAGAAGTACACTATAGATGTATTTTCTTTGTTGGGTTCACTAAAATCACACCACTATGGGCGCCCGTATGATATTTTTTGGGGGGGGGGGCCGGGGTATGGGCTTAACACGTTTACTGCTAAGGACGCACATGTGAGCTTGACACTGAACACTATGAGAAGCGGTCGACGCACAGTGCATTGCACGCCAACATCCGTATTGGGAGTATTTTCAATACACAATGCATTGCGTGCTTCACACGCCAACCCCCATATTGGGAGTATTTTCAATACACAATGCATTGCGCGCTTCACACGCCAACCTCGGTATTGGGAGTATTTTCAATACACAATGCATTGTGTGCTTCGTACACCAACCTCCATATTGGGAGTATTTTCAATACACAATGCATTGCGTGCTCCGCACGCCAACCTCCGTATTGGGATATTTTTAATACACAATGCATTGCCCGCTTCACACGCCAACCCCCATATTGGGAGTATTTTCAATACACAATGCATTGCACACTTCACACGCCAACCTCCGTATTGGGAGTATTTTCAATACACAATGCATTGCGTGCTCCGCACGCCAACCTCCTTGTTGGAAGTATTTTCAATACACAATGCATTGCGTGCTCCGCACGCCAACCTCCGTATTGAGAGTATTTTCAATACACAATGCATTGCGTGCTTCGCACGCCAATCTCCGTATTGGGAGTGTTTTAAATACACAATGCATTGTGTGCTCCGCACGCCAACAGCCATATTGGGAGAATTTTCAATACACAATGCATTACGTGCTCCGCACGCCAGCCCCCGTATTGGGAGTATTTTTAATACATAATTTGTTACCTGACTATAATTAATAATATATATAATTTTCCTTTCCCCGGGAGCTAGGGGGGGGCCTCTGCTTATTGGTATGGGCGCCCATGCACACCACGTAAAAGTTGTATTTCGAAAGATTCTAAAATGAAAGCTCTACGAGGCTGTCACACAAATAGAAATGACGAAACTATAAGCCTCACTACGATATCCGATAATGTAGATATAGAGCCTAGCACACTGCCTCGCATAAGTAAGAGAGAAAGAGATAGAGAGAGCGCGCTGTTCACAGCCAAGACTAATTACATGTTTGTATAGAGAACGTTTATTTGACTTTGTAAACAGAAGAAACTCGTGCTTGCAGCAAAAGTGAAAGTGTTTTCGTAGATTTTATAATAAAAAGTGTAAATTGTAGACTTTCACGGTAATACTGATGAGCCTGTTGCGACAAGTCAAAACGCTATTCAAGAGTCGCGGTGTCTTCGTTAGTTTATCTTTTGTCTTTTATGATAGTGATGGAATAGTAAAACGCTTTCAATAATCTAATGAGTCGTTGAATTGAAAGAATAATAGTTTAAATAATCGATTGTTTTGTACTCGTGTCTTTTCGGTTCTACAACGGAGAATACCGATTCTCCATAACAACGTGTATAAACAGTAAAGTTTGCCTCATAGTCATGTAAACAAACTCGACCCCCCCCCCACCCCCTGCCCGCACCATTCGCTGTCCAGTGACGTCACTGTAGTACAAAATAGTCGAGCTGCCACGGGAGATGTATGTTTCGTCGTACAAGTCACCTCATTTAAAAATAATTCGGCCACGCAGCTGAACCGCTGACGTGAGTTGAGCAAATTTCCAAAATCAAATTTATAGGCCTATGTTTTAGGGTTTCAACCAACAATTTGGGAAATAGGTCTATTCACGACGGTGCTGAATTGCTGCAAAATTGTTCGCACGCCATTCCGCATATTGGGAATATCTTCAATACACAATGCATTGCGTGCTTCGCACGCCATTCCGAATATTGGGAATATCTTAAACACACAAAGCATTGCGTGCTTCGCACGCCAACCCCCGTATTGGGAGTATCTTCAATACACAATGCATTGCGTGCTTCGCACGCCAACCCTGCGGTAAAATCCACCACATGGCTTTGAACCGGGTACTTTTATGGTATATTACGTTTTGTTCGATTTTGGGAGAACCAAGCGAGCTATAAGGTCGTGTAAAAAAACAAAATGTGCAGAATAATATCCTACATTTATATTTGTAGAAAAACTTCTAAAAAAAATTAATTCTCGTAGGAAAAATCTCAAAAAATAGTTACTTCCGGTCAAAAAACGTACTTCCGGTTGTTGGATTTTTTTGGCTAACAAACTCGTCCGAGCGACGTAGACAACCAACATGTGAACCAAATTTGAACCAAATCGGACTTAAAATGCGGCCGCTAGAGTGCGAACACATATATACATATATATATATATATATAGGTATATATATACATATATATATACATATATATTTATATGAATTTTAATGACCCTCCAAAACGTGTTCTGGGGACCATGATCGGTGCTCATTTGCTACTCCCGACCTTGGGTCTCACCATAAGGGCCACTGCAATAGCTCATTTTTCCTATGGAAATTCGCTAAAAAATAGATGTAATAACTATTTTTTGGTGTTGTAGTTTTTAAAAACGATACTTAAGTTACACATTCCAACATTTGTAAATGTATGAAAATATCTTAACCATTTCAAAATCATAATATTCATGCCATTAATTTGCAATTGATAATAATAACACTAGTATAATCACACAAATTTTTATTTTTATTTTTACTGACTAAAATCTTAAATAAAGCTATCATGGTAATACATCCTTATATATAATTCTGTAAGCGAAATTTTAGATTCAAAATTGTGGGAATTTGGTAAATCGGAGGATTATGGGAGAGGTATCAAATTAAAGGTATCGATTCAAGGAACGAGGGAAAAATAAAAGTTTTTTCTTCCTTATATATAATTCTGTAAGCGAAATTTTAGATTCAAAATTGTGGGAATTTGGTAAATCGGAGGATTATGGGAGAGGTAACAAATTAAAGGTATCGATTCAAGGAACGAGGGAAAAATAAAAGTTTTTTCTAAAATTAAAAACTAAGGGGTTTTTGGGGTCCCCAAAAAACGAAAATTCCCATAAGAAATACATGAGAATTTAAAAACATCTGCTTTGTTTACATTAAAACATTTGGTATTAAATAAATTAAAAACATAAAACAGCTGTTCTGTAGTTAACATTAAAACATTTGTTCTATACTAATATTATAAAGAGGTAAAGTTTGTTTTTTTTGTTTGTTTGTATGTAGGGGGTAATCTCTGGCACTACAGAACCGATTGAAAAAATAATATAATATAATAATAATAATAATAATTGCATTTATTAAACCTTACACAATAACAATAACAAAATACAAAAAAATTAGTATTTTCTTACAATTAATGCAAACTATGGCATGACCGTAGTCGTCTGCCAGAGTAGCGATTGTCTCTTATCTCAAGTCCAATACACTTTGCTTATTTACAATATTTACTTAAGTATTAAACTCAACCTATACAATAAAGTTAACTCTTCCTATCTTAGGGCCTATTTGAGCAAACTCAACATAGCTTTTATTAAAATTAAAGTAAATATTTTGTTTAAAGAAAACTAAACTAAACATTGATCTATTATTGCCTACCAGCAAATTATATTTATATCTATGTCTAACAAATTATTTACTTTGTTACACAATAGGCCCTACATATTCTATTCCTTAGGGCTAAGTATATTTACCAAATAGCACATACAAATACTTTTTACACAAAATTCATAATACAAACTATATTGCTTCTTATCCTAACCTAACAAATAAACAAAAGTAACATTTTAACAAATTAAAACTCTTTTACAATCGTTGAGTAAGAAAGCAAGATTGAAAAAATAGTTTTACTAATAAAAAGCTACACTATCCCTGAGTAACATAGGCTATAATTAATTTCGATAAAAACCTTTTTTTATTTCAATATGTGTAAATTAATCAGAAAATTTCTTAGGTTAGGCCTAGAATGATAAACCAACACATGTATTTACATTTATTACCATAGCAACCAATTGAATAAAATAACAGATACCGTAATATAACTGGTTGCTCCTATATTTCCATTAACAGCTGATTTCAAAATTTGAAGCAATTATTTTTGTATTTCTAGCTTTTCGGTTAGGGTTTAAAAGTGTAGACCTGAGCCTTGCTGGTTCTTTTAACCATTATTATATCTGATGTTATAAAATATACGAAACAATTTGATTTGAACATTTAACATTATTTACTATCTTAGTTTTGAGGTTATTATTAAGCCTACACCTTTATTATAAATAAAACATAACATATGTTTTTGGAAGGTTCCATTGGGGGTTGGCGTGCGGAGCACGCAGGGGTCTCCCCTAGTTTTAATTCATATACCTAAAAAGCAGTCATTAAAATTGTATTTAATATTTTTTACAGAATAAGGGAATCACATTAATACATTTGAACTTATAATAATAATAATATATAAAATCAAATAGATTTAAAAAAGACTAAAACGAGCCAAATTTAGCCATTGTTAACACATGGTAAATTGTAATAATAATAATTATTATAACAATAAATTCACCTATACAGTCATAAATGTTATGGCCTATGTCATCAGTCTTTGAAACTTTTAAAGTATAAAGTTGGAGTTTGGAGTTTAGCTTTAAGTTTTTTTGCTTGTTGATTTGAATACCTCATTCGAATAAATAATTTTTGTTTGATATAGCTCTGAACTTCACAGGTTTGTACTTTTCTTCAATTTCCATACGACGATAATTTTGTTTGTCAACTGTTTTACTACTTCAGATCCTTTGGCAATTAGATTTTTTGTGATTTTTTTAACAGCCTTTCAATTCTTAAAACTTTCGTTTTGAAATCACTACTAGGCTCAATGAAACCACCATACGACAATAATTAATGATGTATCCACTTTCGTATGTTCTTGCTTATTAGCGAATTTCCATAGGAAAAATGAGCTATTGCAGTGGCCCTTATGGTAAGACCCAAGGTCCGGGAGTAACAAATGAGCACCGATCATGGTCCCCATATATATATGTTTATATTTATGTATGTATGTGTGCGCACTCTAACGGACGCATTTTACGTCCGATTTGGACGAAATTTGGTACACACATTGGGTTTCTAAGTCGCTTGAACTGGTAGGTTAGCAAAAAAATTTACCAGAAGTAAACCACATTTTTGACCGGAAGTACCATGTATATAGGTATGCGCACTCTAACGGACGCATTTTATGCCCGATTTGGTCCAAATTTGGTACACAGGTTGGTTTTCTAAGTTGCTTGGCCGAGTTCGTTAGCCAAGAAAATTGACCGGAAGTAGACCACATTTTTGACCGGAAGTATCATGTATATAATCGTGCGCCCTCTAACGGACGCATTTTATGTCCGATTTGGTACACAGGTTGGTTTTCTAAGTCGTTTGGACGAGTTCGTTAGCAAAAAAAATTGACCGGAAGTAGACCAAATTTTTGACAGGAAGTAGGCCTAACAATTTTTTGAGATTTTTCGTACTAGAATTATTTTTTTTTAAGTTTTCTTTTAAAAAAATAGACATACAAAATAATTCTGCACATTTTGTTTTTTTACGCGACCTTATAGCCCATCTGGTTCCCCAAAAAGAATCAAAACGTAAAATACCGTAAAAATACCAGAATTAAATCCACGGCTTTTACCGTGGTGACCGATGGCAATATATTTGGTACACGCTGGCAGCACCTTCGTGAGTAGATCAATCTACGAAATAGTTGTTTGAAACCCAAAAACATGTATAAATTTTATTTTGTAAATTCGCTCAACTCACGTCAGCGGTTCAGCTGCGTGGTCAAATTATTTTGTTTTAAGGTGCATTGTGTTGTAGGAGTTGAACTAAGTTCTGGATGTTGTAATCTGTACATTTTGGCAACCCAACCTTTGGGTTTTAATCTCCGGCCTTTAAGAGCGTAACCTAATAGTTCAGCTTTTAAATATGGAATAAAATCGTCATCACTAAAATGCACCGAACATTTGAAGGCTGAACTAGGATTCCATTTGTCGGCTCGTTTATATTTCTGTATCCATTGTTTCTGATAAGTAAGATTCTTTCGAAACCTTTTTATTAGTAATACTATTTTTTCAATCGGTTCAGTAGTTCCAGAGATTACCCCCTACTTGCAAACAAACAAACTTTACCTCTATATATAATACTAGCAGACCCGTACGGCGTTGCCCGTGGTGGTTGGTATTTTCAGTCTTTTTGACGTAATTGTATTCTTTTTAAGTGTTCAGTCAGTGAGTGGTATTTGGCTTTTATATATATATATAGATCTTTAATAATGAAAGCACTATTGTCATAATAATAAAAGATCTGAAATTATGATTTTAGTAACTTTGATCCCCCAAACCCCTCCTAAAATTTCGAAATTTTTCATACCCTTTCTTAGTGAGCACCT
>JAGFPH010002485.1:54912-74771 GCA_018207615.1 Philaenus spumarius | reverse complement strand
ATTTGAAATTTTAGAGGGGTTTGGGGGATCAAAGTTATTAAAAAACGGTTTCTTCAAAACTATCGAACGGATTGAAATGAAATTTGGTATGTAGCTTCCTCTAGGGCCATAAGTGTTCACTAAAAAAGGGTTGTAAAAAATTCGAAATTTTATGGGGGTTTGGGGGGTTCAAAATTATTAAATCAAGATTTCTTCAAAATTACCGAACAGATGGGAATGAAATTTGGTAAGTAGCTTCCTCTAGGGCCATAGGTGCTTACTAAGAAAGGGTTTGATAAAATTCGAAATTTTAGGGGGGTTTGGGGGAATCAAAGTTATTAAATCACGATTTCTTCAAAACTACCGAATTGGAATTAAACTTGGTATGTAGCTTCCTCTAGGGCCATAAGTGTTCACTAAAAAAGGGTTTTAAAAAATTGGAAATTTTAGCGGGGTTTGGGGGGTTAAAAGTTTTTTAATCAAGATTTCTTCAAAACTACCGAACGGATTGGAATGAAATTTGGTATGAAGCTTCCTCTAGGGCCTTAAGTGTTCACTAAAAAAGGGTTTTAAAAAATTGGATATTTTATGGGGGTTTGGGGGTTCAAAGTTATTAAATCACGATTTCTTCAAAACTACCGAATTGGAATGAAACTTGGTATGTAGCTTCCTCTAGGGCCATAAAGTGTTCACTAAAAAAGGGTTTTAAAAAAATGGAAATTTTTGGGGGTTTGGGGGGTTAAAAGTTATTAAATCACGATTTCTTCAAAACTACCGAACGGATTGGAATGAAATTTGGTATGTAGCTTCCTCTAGGGCCATAAGTGTTCACTAAAAAAGGGTTTTAAAAAATTGGAAATTTTAGGGGGATTTGGGGGTAAAAATTACTAAATCACGATTTCTCCAAAATTATACCCTTTCCTAAATAGCGTAGTCTTTTTTTCATGACCACAGTAAGATACACACGGGTATTCAACAAACACTTAACAAGGATACAATTATGTTAAATTGACTGAAAATACTAATCACCACGGGCAACGCCGTACGGGTCAGCTAGTAAAACTGTAAGTTTAACACGGCAATCTAGATACTGAAGCTCAGGTGGCAACACAGCCTGATGTTACACAAAGTTGCATAAACGCACAGGATATGGCTGTGCCAAGGCTAAACAAATTATGCCTTATTGCGTAATGAATTCTTTGATGACAACAAAATACTTATATATTCAGAAAACAAAGGTATAATTGTGGGAATAGAGCACTCAAGCAGAACAGAACGCCAGCGTGTGTGCTAAGGCTCCGGTGCATCTGTTCTCACCACAGGCTTTTCATTCGCAGTTCATTTCAAAGTAATCGTGAACGCAGATCTTTGACTAAACGAAACTAGGCCGACACGAATAAGTTCAGAAAATTAGGACATATTTCCACCAATAATGGGTGATTGTGTAGAACAACGCAAGGCCGTAAGCCAGGGGAGGGGGTTCAGGACCAGGCCGGGGATTTGAAGAATTTAAACCCTTTTAAAACGTTCACTGCTAAGGACGCACATGTGAGCTTGACACTGAACACTAAGAGAAGCGGCCGATGCACAGTGCATTGCACGCCAACACCGGTATTGAGATAATTTTTAATACATAGAGAATTGCATGCTTCGCACGCGAACCCGCGTATTGGGAGTATTTTCAATACACAGAGCATTGCGTGCTTCGCACGCCAACACAGGTATTGAGAGAATTTTCAATACACAGAGCATAGCGTGCTTCTCACGCCAACCATTGTGTAAAGAGTAACTTCAATACACGGAGCATTGCGTGCTTCGCATGAAATCCCCCGTATTAGGAGTATTTACAATACACAGAGCATTGGGTGCTTCACACGCCAACACCCGTATTAGGGGTGTTTTCAATACACAGAGCATTGCTTGTTTCGCTCGCCAACCCCCGTATTGGGAGTATTTTCAATACACAATGCATTGCTTGTTTCGGATGCCAACCCCCGGAATCGGGAGTATTTTCAATACACAATGCATAAGGACTTCGCCCCAATGGCCCTCAAAGTTGCCGTGTTAGACTTTTGCCGGATAGGATTCGCTTACACATTGACCATATATGCGCAAATTTAAGTCAAAATAAAATAAATGGTACCAGGAACTGGCACATACTTTCTCACAAACATATTTAAACTATTAAACAGGTTCACTGTGACTTCATAATTGTAGGAGGGGTGATATTAAAGTAGGAGATCAACTAATAAATATTATTATTGTTAGCTAGAGAGAAAACTATTCGATCGATTTCGAACAAATTTGCACCAAACACGTAAATTAGGCCTGTATGGATGCACGAAAAAAGGTTTGGAAACATTTTGAAAAGCAACCCCCTTTACGGCCAAAACCCCCTCCCCCAAATCAGTTATTATTAATAGCTAAACTAGAATTTTTAGAAAGATGCGGTTTTTTCATATGGTACGGTAAAATATGCCAAATTTTATCAAAATCGTTAGAGCCGTTTTTTTTTATAAAAAAAATAATTGACTTTTGGGGGGGTTTGGCCAAAAAGGGGGTTGCTTTCAAAAATGTTCAAACCCTATTTTCGTGCATCTCTACAGGCCTAATTGACATGTCCGGTGCAAATTTGTTCGAAATCGATTGAATAGTTTTCTCTTTAGCTTTGTATACATACAGACAGATATTTTGTAAAAACCACTTTTTTGGGCTCAGGGGGTCCCAAAACGGATATTTCCACAAAAATCTCAACATCGATTTTTTTGCAATCACTATAGGCTACTTTCTATATACTATATATAGTATAGTGAGAAAGTAAAATGTCAACACACAGGGGTGCCCGTCCCCCCCAAGCCTCATGGCGCCCCCCCCCCCAAATGTAGATACCCCCTCCCCATATAAACAATAAACCTTAACCTTAGTAGCTCTTGTGTTGTGACAATGAATGACCTGAACCTAGCGCACTAAACATATTTACAATACTAATCCAATCAGGAATCAGAGATTTTGTAGTGTTTAAATAAAATATATATAATGGTATAAGAAATAGTTTATTGTAACAATAAATTAAAATACAGTACAGGGTGTTATTAACAATGAAAATGATAAAATATAACTGTATAAGTTAAGAAAGTTGAAGATCTTAGCGACCAAAATCAGTATTTTTGTTGATACATTGGCTATTTCTTAGAAATTTAAAAGTAAAACACAAAATTGTTTGTACAGTTTTTCTATAAATTTAGCATTTACTTTTGTTAACTTCTGTGATTCTTTGAATGATTTATACAATAAAGAAGTGCCGTATTCTTCTTGATATAGCAAATTAGTTAATTATGATGTCATTTGTAATTTCTTTGAAAATGTCTTTTTCAGAGGCTAGAATTGATAGCCACTTGTCACTCAAACTGCTGCGAAGTCGATTTTTTTACAATTTTCAGTCTACTCATGGTTCTCACGACAGAACAGCTAGTGGCTGCCAAAGAAAGAAAAATTCTGTACATTACTGTTAAATTTCGGAATGATGATATTGGACCATTGTAAGGCCGAATAAAACCTTATTTCATCCACTGGTCTGCCATCCTCTCATTTTCACGTTTCTTTTGCTTGAAATTCTTTCATTTTGGACTGTCTCTTCTTCTTGGCTTGATGACTTCTCACCGTCTGATGAATTATCATGTTTATGAAGGATGTCTGAAATGTCTACTTCTTTATGCTACTTTGTACAGACTACTGAAAGTTTCCAATTACAACCACAAAACTGTGCTTATTTTGGAACCTATGGCCTTTACCGAAGCAATAGGAATTTTCAAGTTCGCGCGGCGGCAGGAGACGGGAAGGGGGTTGGGCATGACCACACCAAGATTCTACCGAAACCGAGAGAATTATACCGACAATGAACAAAAATATCTTAGTTATAAATAGGTAGATTATTTATTGTACAGTATACGAGTATACTACAATAGCAATACATTTGGAATAATGTTAATGTATTAGTGTACAAACACGAAATTTCAATTGTGATTCACAAATTGTCTCATTTATTTATAGTTTCAAAAGTCCCCCCCAAAATTATAAATCCCCCAAAATTTGTTTTGATGGCGCTCTGAACGCCATATCACCCCTCTTCTGGGCACCCCTGTCAACACATGCAATCAGCTGGTGTCAAAGGTTTGTCATGATTTGTGCGGAATAACTACTCTTTAAATTAAATCAAGCAGCGAAGCATTGCTGGGTCCACTAATATATATAGATATTAGGTATTACTAAAACCATTGGTTAGTTATTTTGGGGGTTATCTGGTGTCACAGAGAAGGAATATTTTTCTTCTCTGTGCTGGTGTCTTCTTTTACTTTTTTTCTTAATTTCTTTGTACCAATTCGATATTAAACGAAAATTTACAGCAGTAGAAAGTTATAAATCATAAATCGCAAACGCCCCCCCCCCCGCTAACCCTTTGTTAAATATTGTCCACGAACGCGCTGCCAATCTGTTAAAATCGCACGCGTCTCCACTAACCCCTATCTCTCGACAATAGATGTTGTGAACTGCAATAACATTAGGATGTACGAATAAGGGATTATCTAACATCTGAATAAAGTTCCCGCGGACACAATATTTTAAATAGCACCGAAGCCATTTTGTGAGAACTGGGATTGTTTCAATGACCTTGGAATTTGGAAGTATTCAGAGCGGAGCGTGCGAATCCGATATTTGACAGGACGAGTGTTCCGACTGACCGAGTGCGACGTCACGGTCAATACAACGTTGAACCTTATAAACGGACAAGAATCTAAAGATGTGTAGCCAACTTAAACATAGCCCAAGACTAAGCACTGCGTATCTATATATATAAAAGCGAAATACCACTCACTCACTGACTCACTCATCACGATTTCTCAAAAACTACCCAACGGATTAAAATGAAATTTGGTATGTAGCTTCCTCTAGAGCCATAAGTGTTTACTAATAAATGGTTTTAAAAAATTCGTAATTTTAGGGGGGGTTTGGGGGGATCAAATTTATTAAATCACGATTTCTTCAAAACTACCGAACGGATTGGAATGAAATTTGGTATGTATCTTCCTCTAGGGCCATAGGTGCTCACTAAGAAAGGGTTTGAAAAAATTCGAAATTTTAGGGGGGTTTGGGGGGATCAAAGTTGTTAAAAACGATTTCTTCAAAACTACCGAATGGATTGGAATGAAATTTGGTATGTAGCTTCCTCTAGGGCCATAGGTGCTTACTAAGAAAGGGTTTGAAAAAATTCGATATTTTAGGGGGGTTTGTGGATCAAAGTTATTAAATCACGATTTCATCAAAACTACCAAACGGATTGGAATGAAATTTGGTATGTAGCTTCCTCTAGGGCCATAGGTGCTCACTAAGAAAGGGTATGAAAAATTTCGAAATTTTAGGAAGGGTTTGGGGGGGATCAAAGTTACTAAAATCATAATTTCAGATCTTTTATTATTATGACAATAGTGCTTTTATTATTTAACATCTATATATATAAAAGCCAAATACCACTCACTGACTGAACACTTAAAAAGAATACAATTACGTTAAAAAGACTGAAAATACCAACCACCACGGGCAACGCCGTACTGGTCAGCTAGTATATTAATATAGACCAGCCAAACTAGAACGATTTCGACCCGAATAAATACATTTTTACCTACAGCTCCGATTTGGATGCAGTTTCCTGCATCGTGTTCAGTAAAATATCAAGAAAAAAGTCTAAATGTGACCTGTTTTGGGAGAAAGCGGAAATGCATCGCAGGTGCATCTAAAAGTGCATAATTTAGTGCGAAAATCGTTACGCGGGGGTTTTTGAGGGCGCTGATCTTATTTCTGACCTTGCGGAATGCTTCTGGTTCACCGGGGGACACTAAGGGGGAGGATAGGGGGGGGGTGTAATTTGTGAAGTTGCGAAAGAGACTTGAAAACTTACTCCCGGGGGGTTTTGGGGGTGCTGATTTAATTTCTGACCATGTGAAATGCCCCCACAGCGTGTGGATACAGGAAATATAACCTTGCCTGCACAATTTCTTGTAAGAATTGTGTAGTCACCAACTGCTCAAACCCTTCAGGCGATATGGATGCTAGCGACGAAAGTGAGGAAGAAGTCGACGATGATATAATGGCGGCTTATACATAATTTGGAAATCAAGAAAATTGTGTATATGAGAATTTTTTATTTTATACATTACCTATGTTTGTATTTCCTATTCCAGATTTTTGTTACTTAGTACAGAATAAACACAATTTTTGGAATTTTTTAAAATTTCTTCATTCTTTTTCCTTTCAAAAATTGTACAATTTCTTCTCCTTTTCATAAGAGACTAGCTGACCCGTACGGCGTTGCCCGTGGTGGTTGGTATTTTCAGCCTTTTTAACGTAATTGTATTCTTTTTAAGTGTTCAGTCAGTGAGTGGTATTTGACTTTTATATATGTAGAACTTAACTAATAAAAGCTCTATTGTCATAATAATAAAAGATCTGTAATTATGATTTTAGTAACTTTAATCCCCCCAAACCCCTCCTAAAATTTCGAAATTTTTCATACCCTTTCTTAGTGAGCACCTATGGCCCTAGAGGAAGCTACATACCAAATTTCATTCCAATCCGTTCGGTAATTTTGGAGAAATCGTGATTTAGTAATGTTTACCCCCAAACCCCCTTAAAATTTCCAATTTTTTAAAAAGCTTTTTTGAACACTTATGGTCCTAGAGGAAGCTACATACCAAATTTCATTTCAATCCGTTCGGTAGTTTTTGAGAAATCGTGATGAGTGAGTGAGTGAGAGGTATTTCGCTTTTATAAATATAGATTATCCATATCGCCTCCCCCCCAGAGCCCCCCCGGTGCACCGCGGGCATTTCGCATGGTCAGCAATGAGATCAGCGCCCCAAAACCCCCCAGTACCGATTTTCGCGGCTTTCATCCAATTTTAGAGGTTTAAAAAAATTATGCACTTTTAGATGCATTTTATGCACCCACGATGAATTTCCGCTTTCTCCCAAAACAGGTCACATTTAGACTTTTTTCTTGATATTTTACTGAACACGATGCAGGAAACTGCATCCAAATCGGAGCTGTAGGAAAAACTTTATTTATTTTTCAGCACGTTACCTGGTTTATAATGTATAAAGTTCGTTTGCTTTTTATTCAACAGAATGTTTACTCAGTTTTGGTTTTATCTTTTATCTATAACAGAATTCCAGGAACTGTACGAGGAAAGTCCTGGATATTGGCTGTAACCATTCTGTAATCGTATAGATAGAGTGCTATTTTGTAAATGGAGCCAATGTGACAAAATATAATATAGATTATTTTATTTTACGTAACACAGCAGTTATTTATTATTAACACACAGTATTAATTTATAGAAGTATAAAGTACAACCATTGACTATATAAGCATTAATAGACTTCCCGAGCCTATAGTAGTAAATGAAGCCGGGAAAAACGACGGCACAGCAAGGGCACCTATCGACAGTAAACTGAAGCAAGTCTTAAGCGTAGCAGTAGGCCAGCGCTCCGTGGTGAAATCACGAACTATAGATGGATTTATTAAACGGCGACCTATTTTGAGTACTTGTGCGAGAGAGAAGGAGATAGTTTCTAGGGAGGGCACACTTATACTTATATAGTCAATGGCACAACGTATAAAATAAGATTAAATTTATTTAGGCTCATCAAACAAATGTTTTCTTAAAAGTTAGTATAATTGTAATATAAGTTAAATACATTTTCCCTAGTGTTCATCAACTGCTATAAAAGCGAGCGCAACGTTCGTATGTTCGTGAGTAACATATAATATAACAGCCGATTTCACCTATAATCTGTAATACTTAAACAAACCAAGTGTAGATTATACTTTGGGGTTATGTTTACAACTTCAATCATTATAATTTCTTATGAAGTTGATTTTGTTTAAATATGACTTGTAGAACTAATTAATGTAGGCCTATGCTATAATACGTCATAATATTTGCTTTGAGGTTATAAACTGTATATAAACATAACCTTTTATCATCAACATATTCTAGATAAATTTATTGTGAGATTTTGTGTTCAGGTTTTATTTTATATAGTTACTTTCTCACAAGTCAAGCTCATTAGTTATTTATCAATATATTCGTTTATACTTAAAGAAGTCACCTATTCGTTTAGCTTCGGAAATATTCGTACATCTTCGTATACGATATAAACATATACGATTATTAATATTTTCGCTATAATATTAATAACTTTAGGCCTACAGTTTTATAATCCTTATAATTGTACACATGTACCGAGTTAAAAATCCCCGTCAAGAAAATTAGATACGCCTAGATAAAGTCTGCTGTTTTTAAATAGTATTTTTTAAATGATGTAGGCTACTATTTCTGATGTGTATCTAATTAATCTGCCTGTGATTTTTCACGGGTGTTTACTAGTAGACTATTATGCAGCAGCTAACATTAAATTAATTTTATATATATTTTATACAGGGTGTGTGAAGATAACTTACTGTCACCCATTGGACTTGTTCGAAACTGTCAAAGTTATAAATAGATTGCTTTTACTTTGAAATATTAGCTTTTTGGAGAAAAAAGAGTTTTCGCTAAGAAAATTGTAAGTAGACCTATATATAACTTTTCATATTAGCAATTCCAAATAGGCTACCTAATTGTCTTTCATTGCCACTAGATTGGATTCATTGGAATACTTGACTGGGCAATCACTTTTTAGTTTTAGTAACGTAACATCCAAGTTGTCTTAGTTATTGTGGCTGTAACAAAATGAATGTTTGCTTCTTTATTTCTTTTCTTCTTTGTACTTTATAGACTCAAAAACTTTTGAACGATTTCGCTAAAAATTTCGTACCTTATCCTTATCATTACGAGGAGTGTTTATACAATACAATTACTACAGACTAAGGGGTTGAAATAGGGTTGTTCCCCCCCCCCCCCCCCCTATACATTAAATACGAATTAAACTAACTTCCTACAACCTATAAATCTAAAATTAATTATGCAATATTATTTTTAAGGGATATACAAAACTATTTGCAATTTAATTACTTAAGTCAAAGGGATGAAATGAAATAGCTACCCTTAAAACTAAATATTAATCCACTTACTTTTTCTACATTCTTAAAAACTACTCAACTAATT
This sequence comes from Philaenus spumarius, assembly GCA_018207615.1. Classification (NCBI taxonomy): domain Eukaryota; kingdom Metazoa; phylum Arthropoda; class Insecta; order Hemiptera; family Aphrophoridae; genus Philaenus; species Philaenus spumarius. The sequence goes on along the minus strand of JAGFPH010002485.1, from coordinate 65,629 downwards.
TCACTAAAATTTCACAATTTACACATATTATTACAACCATGTTTTTGGAGAATATGGTCACTACAAACAAAGAGATTTAAATGGGGTTGCTACCCCTACACAATAAAAATAAATTGCATTAAATTCCTACAAACTATAAATCTAAAATTATTTAATATTTATAATACTTAATTGATATAAAAAACATCTGCAACTGAATTGATGAAATGGGATAACTACATTAAAAAATGTAATCAAGATATAGCGAAGCATTTTTCTATATATATAAAATTCAATGTATGTTTGTATGTTTGTCTGTATGTTTGTCCTTTATGTGTTACCAAACCGTCCATCCGATTGCTTTGAAATTTTGCATAGTAACACAGGTTAACCCTGGGAAGGTTTTAGGCCATTTACCAAAGTCCTAGGACATTAGGGCTACGCCCCAGTGGCCCTCAAAGTTTCAATGTTAATCTTATGGAAGGTCAATCTTAAGGAAGAAGAAGAAATATTTCTTTTGATTTTATCAGAAACAGCTGTTCGTATGAAAAGCTTAAAACAGCTGATTTTGATCAACAGCTGATTTTGATCAACAACTGATTTGGATCAAAAACTGAATATAATTTTAGGTTAGGTAAATCAAGCAATGAGCAGAATCCCATTATAATTTACATCAGCCCTCAGGGATACGAATTACAGGCTTTCAAAGTTTCAAATTAAGCAATAGCAAAGCATTGCCGGGTCAGCTAGTTAGTATATAAATTGAATTATAGAGAAAGGTAAACACATATGGGCACGATTCCTGTACGCGAGAGTGAATCTGGTATCAACATGACAGTACGAGGTGAGTTAGTAAGTGAGAAGGCGATCAAACATAATTACAATACTTCAATAGTTGAAGAAATTTACACAAGTTCTCTAATTTTCATCTGTTCGGGCAGTTGATGAACGTCTAGATCGAGGTTTGTTCTCAATCGACATGTAGCCATTCTTAAACCGAGCAAACCACTTGTACACTTAAGTTTTCCCATAGGTAAGCTGTTTTTCCATCATTGTAAGCTGCTTTTAACATTAAAACAGTGTCAGCGGCTTTCTTACCGAGCTGGAAGCAAAATTTCACAGCCGCACGTTCTTCACTTGAACTAGCCATCATAAAATATGACAAGAGTACAAAACAGCACCGTCGAAAACTATCACTGCAGACCAACACGGTTGACGATACCAGTGTCACTGAACTGGCGGCGAACTGCTAAGCTACACAAGCCCTGCCCACGGCAGCGCAATTCCGATTACTTTTGGGTACCCCATCGTATGTTCCTTCTTCAGATTCGCTCGTGAGAGGTCGTTAAAACACTACAAAATTTTCACATCACAAACTTATGTTATAAATAAGCCACAAGACGGGAGAAGTACTCAAAAACTTGGATTAAAATCTGTGACTATAATACTATTTATTACTCAAAAATAAGTTTTAATCATTTTAAAAATTACACTTTATACTCAGTAGGAAGACAAAAAACCACTTTGCTACTGTTATGAAATGAAATGAGTTGTTAGGCAAACACAATGTTGATAAATGTTTAAAAATAGTAGAATTGTATTAGCAAGCACAATTAGATAATATAGAATAAGTAGTTTTGCAATTAGGAGTGATGTAATGCATAATTGCATTTTTAAGTAAACCAATTTTGATTCAGGTAGAAAGACTAGACGGGGAAAACTGAGAGGGGGAACCGAAGTTTTAAATATGAAGAACACATTAGATAGGGGGGGCTTTTGGGAAAGGTTCTTGGGTGAGGAGAGAGGTCTTGGTAGACCCGGGGCTTCGGGGGGTAGACGCCGGTGTGGGCGTCAAGGAGAGACCGGAGAGACTTTTCCCGTGGGGTGTGCCAGCCCAGGTGGACGTCATGGCAAGAGAGCTGAGCTGTCCGATTATCAGAGCCACTAGGACAGAGTAAAGGTGAGGACACAGTTTGTGGATTAGAGGGAAAATTGTTTTACGTAAATTCTGGATTAGAAACAGTTTCTGTGGATTGATCTATTGGGAGAGTTATATATATATTAAATGAATTCATATTTGGGGAGTAGAAATTTGAGCTCAGTTTTGAACGTAGTGTAAAACATAAGGTTTAGACGGAGGTTTACTGTAGGTAGATTATTACATAGTGTAGAGATTAAATGGATGTAGAGCTTTCTAATAAAATAGATGTTGATAAAAATATAATTTATATGTATGATATATGTTTGTGACCCTCTCACTGAAGCTAGGGCCAATACAAGTGAGAAGCCGCTTCATAATAAATGGTGATTGCCCCTTCGTAATACTGCAAAGTTGACTTATTATAGTCCAATGCCTTCCATTTAAGTGTTCTATTAATTAAAGTACAGACTACACAGTCTTTCCAAAATTTTGGGACTCACAAAATATTCCTTAAATATGGGGACACACAGCAAGGAAATGTCAGATGTCTTCCTCTTCATTGACGATGCACAAGGAGCACATTTTAGATGTAGAAGAGTAGGAATAATTTTTCAAAGTTTTATAATTCCATCCAGGCTTTTAAAAACAACATAATTAGATTAGGCCTACATTTGTTTTACTACTTTTTAAATAGTCTACATTTAAGTTCAGCTGTTTATATATTAATGAATGACCACTATTGTGCAACAATAACTCATAATTGAAAATGTCTGAAACATTCTAATAAACGTTTACAGATGTATAAATGTAATTATAAGTACATAAAGTATTTGTGTGTTTTCATTCCAGGTAACCAGACCATAGTTTTGAAAAAACCGAGTACAGAGTGTTCATAAAGTCCCTTTAACCCCCCCCCCCCCCATTATTTTGGTTACTGAAAATAAGTAAACAAAACTTTTGTGCTGCATAACAGGACACATTTTTTGATACACTGGCTCTATGATTTTGGGATCTTAGGAGGGTTAACAATTTCAAAATATAAAAGCAGGTCATGTAATACACCATTGAAAAGCTTATTAAAAGAGAAACAGAATGGTGCAAACTAGAGCTTAATACCTTGCTTCCTTTCAAAGTAATGGTCAATCAAAGTTTTTAAAAATTATATTTTTATTATAATATCAAAGCAGGTTAGTGAACTAGTATGTGTGTATTTATAAAATTATATTTTAGAAATTAGTCCTTTCTATTTACTCTTCTTGACTTAAAAATAAATAAAGCTTTAATTTTTAAATAAGACAGAAATTCTATGATTACTACTATAAAAAATAATAGACAGATCATCTAAAAATCTTTAACAGATCTTAATAGTTTTGAAGGTTTGATAAAGATAGCAGCACATTACAGGACAGACATTTACAAATTACAGTAACATTACCTGTTGCTGATTAAAATCACAGGTAAAAGAACCAACTATAGTTTTTTTATCTGTATTAAAATACAGTAATGCAAAAAACCAATGGATAATATTATTAGCAGTTAATAATTTCGATTTGGGTAGAAGCACTTACTGGACTATAGCAACTTGAAGTATACTATACTTGAAGCAACTATAGAAGTACTACTTTAGAGCGTTCTACTTCTATGTCCTTCTCTTCCGGATTCCTTGAATCTGTCAGCAAAGAGCTCACTCAGCTGTCGGTGTCAATTAACTTGTTGATTATTTACGTTACGTTGCATTGAATATATTTTATCTTCTGTATTGATTTTATCCTAACGTGCTGGATTGCTTTTAAATTTATATAATACTAATACAAAGTAAATTATAATATAAAAAACATAAATGGCGTCTGAAATTAAAGTCGGTGTGTCACAAAGAGAAGGCGACAGCTCAGCTAAGGGCAATTTGGAGGTTAGTTGGAATTTCAACTTCCTTATATATATATTTATTTAGTTTGAATATTTAAAAAAACCGAGTCACCTACAGTTATGTATTTAACTAACAAAATTAAACTTAAATTCAATGTATCATTGCAGTTGCACATTTTAGCAAATTTTGTTTGAAATGTTGCCCCATATTAGGTAGGATTATTCCAAGATGACAAAAGAAAATTAATGAAACTTTTGTCTTAACATCTTCAAAATGTACCTATAGTAATAAGTATGAATTGACAGAACAAGTATTAGGTTTTATAAGTCAGTTTGAGGTGTCAGACAATAGATTTGTAGCTCTCGGTCTTTATAAATTAATTGTGGTTAAAGAACAACATCTCTATTTTGAAATATTTATGGATTTGAATTGCCCAGGAATATTGGTCCTGGGTTTATTCACTGGCATTTCTATAAGTAAAAGATTATAAATATTTATTATAATAAAGAAACTTACTTCTCAAAATTGTTAACAAGTTATTGATTAAAATCGAATTTACTTATGGAATTCAGACTAGAAAAAACACATAGAACTAGAAGACATACAAAGTGTTCTTAAAAAGTAATGGACAATTCATAAACAACTTTGATGATAATGAGAGGTTAGTTACAAAGAAAATACGATTAAAATTATTTATAGATGATTGTTTACAATAATCATAAGAGATGTCACTTGAGCTCTGTATGTCACAAATTGTTTAAAGGTGTGACTCATATATACTGGACTAGATAGTAAAGGTAGTAATTTGTAGCTGAGTTTATAGGTAGTTTATTGTTGAATTTCGTAATCAATTTCATGTTCTAAGAATTTGGTGTTTTGTGATATTGGATTATTAACAGTTCTGAAGAAAGATATTGGCCATTTACTCGGAGATAATATTTTTGTTTGACACCTGAATTTTTGAGGAGCTGATTTCTTGAGTTTTGAGGTCTGGTTTATGTCTGATGGGGTGATATTTTAACTCCTTATATTTAGGAGCAAGTTTTACAGGCTTTCTGTTGCATTGCTTTTTCAATTGTTGTCTAAAATAGTGTTTCTTCTTCTCCACAGAGGTTGTATAGATTTCTCTAGCTATGGGTTCTATTTCAAGATTCTGGTCATTTAAAAAAAAAAAAAAACTAATGATATGAGTTGGATGATGAAAGATATATTATAATATATTTTTTTTAATGTTAGATGAGGTGAATTTCTAGCTATTATTTATATTTAAATTTCACCAGTTTGCTTATGATTGTAATGGTTGTTTCCAGTTTCAGGCTATATTTGAAACTCCGCCAGAAGAAACATCAAAACCTCAAAAGAAACCTCGCAGGATTCTCCATTTTTCAGACGGAACCTTGGAGGAGTATAGTACTGATGAAGAGGAAGAAGTTGAAAAGAAAATAGTTCCACAAACCACCACAGAATTGACAGCAGTCGATTCAGTAAGGCTTAAAATTGTTGTTCATTATTGGGCATGCTAGTGGTAACAGTTATAGTTTTCATCAAGACTGTCCTAAAAGAGAGTAATTAAATATTTTTTGCACCATCAAATTTGGTACTGTTGAAAAGGTTTTTTAAATTCTGTAAAATATGTCTTTTAACATATATATTTTTTTATTTATGCATTAGTTGCTAACCCAAAGCAGAACATGTTTTATCTTTCTGCAACGGTTGATGCTAAGACGAAAAACTTTCTGCGAGTGCGGGCGTTTTAGTAATAAATTAATCATAGAGGTTTTACAGGTGAATAAGTAGCCTAAACAATTCACACATGATCAATTCTTTAAGTTTATTGAACTAAGTACGCCTAATTATTTTAATTTCTATAAAATACTTTATAAAATGATAGATATGCCTTAAAACTTCTTTAATCCCTAATTTTACTTTACATATTCTTATATTGGGAAGTGATTTTTTTCTTTTATTTAGTGCAAACAGCAAAAATTTCTGAAGTCTAAAAAACCTCTATATTTTGGACTTTTTTTATCTCGCAATTTATATAATTTTTATTTCCTGTGGATATTTTTGGTGTCTTTAGAGTCAGTTTAACGTCTTCTTTCAGAATATGAAGACAATTTCGAAAAACCCCCGAGTCACACTCTCTTACATTTTTACCGAACTTAATATAGGCCTACATAACATTTATTTGGCAACAACTACGTTTCTGAGAATAACAATTATAAAGTAGACCTATATTGAGTTTAATTGAATTTGTTTAACTTATCATGCACTTCCTCCAGGTTTTTCAATTTCGCTAGTACCGGTATCAAACAAATTACTCGATATACCAAGAGTTATAGAATGGTTATGCCAGAGGCAGCCATGTTCTTAAAGTCACGCTTTAATAGCAATCCACATCTTGATGGGCTAATCCACTAGTTAAACTTGCTTTGGACGGACTAGTTGATTAAAAACTGTAGACATAATGATAGCCAGAATGTCATTAAAATGGAACACTAGTCGATCACTAGTGAAATAAACGGTACCAGGAACTGGCACATACTTTCTCACAAACATATTTAAATTATTAAACAGATTCACTGTGACTTGTAGGATGGGGTAAGAGAGGTGATTTTTTTTATTAAAGTTGGAAATTAACTAATAAATATTATTATTGTTATCTAGAGAGAAAACTATTTGATCGATTTCGAACAAATTTGAACCAAACACGTCAATTAGGCCTTTATAGATGCTCGAAAAAAGGTTTTGAAAAAAAACCCCTTTATGGCCAAAAAACCCTCAAAAATCAGTTGTTATTATTATTATTATTAGCTAAATGAGAATTTTTAGAAAGATGCGGTTTTTTGCATATGGTAGGGTACATTAAAGGTTACAAATAAGCTAAATTTTATCAAAATCATTAGAGCCGTTTTTTTATAAAAAAATAATAACAAATTTTTTTGGGGTTTTTTGGCCAAAAAGGGGGTTGTTTTTCAAAAAATTTCAAAACCCTTTTTTTGTTCATCTATACAGGCCTACTTCACATGTCTGGTGCAAATTTGTTTGAAATCGATCGAATAGTTTTCGCCATTTCGCCAAAAAACCCCCGAAAATCAGTTATTATTATTATTATTAGCTAAATGAGAATTTTTAGAAAGATGCGGTTTTTGCATATGGTAGGGTACATTAAAGGCTACAAATAAGCCAAATTTTATCAAAATCGTTAGAGCGGGTTTTTTATAAAAAAATAATAACTGTTTTTTGGGGTTTTTTTGCAAAAAAAGGTGGTAGTTTTTCAAAATTCTCAAAACCGTTTTTCGTGCATCTATACAGGCCTACTTGACATGTCTGGTGCAAATTTGTTTGAAATCGATAGAATAGTTTTCGCCATTTCGTCAAAAAACCCCCAAAAATCAGTTATTATTATTAGCTAAACGAGAATTTTTAGAAAGATTCTGTTTTTTGCATATGGTAGGGTACATTAAAGGCTACAAATAAGCCAAATTTGATCAAAATCGTTAGAGCGGTTTTTTTATAAAAAAATAATAACTGTTTTTTTGGGGTTTTTTTGTGAAAAAGGGGGTTGTTTTAATATTTGTCAAAACCGTTTTTCGTGCATCTATACAGGCCTACTTGACATGTCCGGTGCAAATTTGTTTGAAATCGATCGAATAGTTTTCGCTCTATCTTTGTATACATACATACATACAGACAGGCATTTTGTAAAAACCACGTTTTTGGACTCAGGGGTTCCAAAACGGATATATCCACAAAAATCTCAACATCGATTTTTTTTGCGATCACTATACTTTCTCTATACTATAGTATAGTGAGAACGTAAAAATGATAAGTATTTACGGCTAGTACAGAGATGATAAAATAGTAATACTTGTACTAGTCGTGAAGATCGAGTTAAACTTTTCGTTTATGACCTGCAAAAAACGTTGATTCTTTACGTTATCTTTCTGCAGACCTCATTATCGTTCTGGGACAATGTCACACCGTCGCTTGATGTTCTGCTTTCAGGAGTTGGTAGATAAGAGCCTTAAAATAACCAATGAGTTTGTCTAACTAATGAAATTACTCTTACATAAAGATAAATCGAAGGTAACATTTAGTTATTACTTTATATTACAAATTGTTAAATGCAGCTTTAACATTAAATGGAATGTTTTGATAAAGAGCATAGTAAAATTTTAGAATCAGAAAGTGTAATGTAGGCTACCCTATTTTCAGTTTGTATTCATTATTATGTAATTTAAAAACATAAACATTTTGGCCTATAGAAATGCATTGTGTTTTTTTAGAGTACTATGACTTGGGGGCCTTGGTTCTGGTATCAAACCATTATAGTTGGAACCAAGACACTAGAAGTGTGCGACTACCTTGGCGAGACATTGGCCGGCTTCTTTGGCATCACCTCACCAAAATACCAGTTTGAAATCGACCACTACAATAATATGATCGAAGAGGTATGCTAAAATTTATTTAGTACATAGGTTGTTAAAAGGCTATAAACTCTTCAGTCTAGGGAATTTAGATTATGAAAATAGCTCTTAATAATGATTGGAATTTACTACCTAATAGTGCAGTCATTGAAGCGTTATTGCTCCGAATATTTTTACTGTGAACCGATTTGCATGAAATTTTGGAATTAGGCTCATCTTACCCTTAACTTCAAAAGTGAAAATGATCGAACTCCGCACCCACCCTGGGGGTGGTTGCCACCCCTTCTTGGTGGTGTAAATTTTTTTTCAAAATAACCTCAGATATCGGTAGAAGGCCTAATTTTAAGCAAAACATCTTCTATAAAGATTTTCAAAAAACCCAATACTTTTCAAGTTATTGGCAATTGAAAATTCAGAATTTTTTCACGTTTTTCATCCGTTTTTTGCTAATATCTCCAAAAATATGCATTTTAACAAAAATTTTATGATGAACAAAATTGTAGCAGGTAAAAAACTGAAGTAGGGTGCGGAGTTCAGATCATTTTCACTTTTGAAGTTAAGAGTAAGATGAGCCTAATTCCAAAATTTCATGCAAATCGGTTCACAGTAAAAAAAAATCGGAGGTAAGACCCTATTTTTCGCTTCAATGACTGCACTATAATTTGGGGTAGTTTATTTATCGCATTATTATTCTTCAATAAAATTTACAACATGCCTCCTCGCCATACTGTGGCAGAGGTGCCAACCTATGAGCAAGAAAATGCTCTGTAATCATAAGGTTTAATTATATATTATAATATTTAAATATATTATAATATTATTATATAATTCAATAAAATTAAAAGAAACAAATATATGAATTAATATATCACAAAGTTTTTACACAACACGGTAAAATGACACGATTTCTGTACTCCGTTGTTCCAATGCAATAACCAGAACAAATAAATGTCACTTTAGTTATAAATTTATCACAAAAACAAACTTAATAAGTTATTGTATATCGGGGTGTATGTAACAAAACAGCAAAACACTAAATATTCAATTTTAGGTAGACTCTAAACGATAAATTTAAAAAATGATCCTTGTAATCTCAAGACATAGTATCACCTGATTACATTCGAACTTAGGCCTACGTGTTAAAAACTAATGCAATTGTATTTCTATGTGTGATGACGCAGCCTGTTTCTAATATCTATAAATTTTCACTGTACAAATCACACTGAAATAAAATCATCACCTAAACATACATTTTTATTTTTACACTTTATAAACACCCTAAACAAATTATCCAATTAAATTGCTATGCGTAATGTCATGGCTGTTAGTTTCCAATATCGTAAAGCTAAACATACCGTGTATTTTTAGTAAAACAAAAGCTCTTTGTTTCAATCGACGACAACAATGAAACCACGTGTTCTATAAAGCGAAACATTTAACAGCTCTCTACCGAGTAATGATGCTTCCGAAAAACAAATGATTCGGTGATCCTCCGCGCTATCCCTTGGATTTTCTAAGGACTTACTGAATGACCTTCGTAATTTACAATTTTTGTCTTTTAATTTTGAATGATATGCTAATATCGTTACAGAGAAGTGCATATCTGTTTTAAAACAATCTCGTGTTCCAGGAAAAAGAGCGGCAGCGAGAAGAAGACCTTGAAATGGGAGGTTGGAGAAATGATAATGACGACGGAAAAGTTGTTAAGGAACTCTCGTCGTGAATTAAAATAATTCATTACAAATTTATCGGCTGTTCTGAAATCCATTGTTTCTAATAGGTATAATAGGTATAGTTTTATATATTTTGTTATTTATTGATACAAGAAAAATATATAAAAATTAGATATAATTTAGTGCTTTTTTAGAAATGTTTTACAATAGCTCAAATTGTTGGGAGTAAAATTTCGATTGACAATTTGTTTATAAGTAATATTGTTTTATTCGGAAAATACAAATACTGTACCACAATACAGATTGTAATAATACTTTTAAATGCATTTGACATTGGATTATTGACATAAGCATTTAGGGTATGTAATATTTAAAATCATAGTTTTCTTGTAGGTTTAGATGCACAGAAAATTTGTTACACCTGGCTTTATGAAAACTAAAAACTTTTGGATAAAAAACTAAAACTCGACTTCTATTTATAAGGGGAAGGAATGCCACGTGGCATCTCTCCCGTGCAGGTGTAAGCCTTTTACATGTTTACTGTGATTAAAATGTTATCGAAAACTGTACCGGAGGACAGGTACTGTTTACCAACGCTTGTGAAATAGCGTAGCGCCTTATACATTAGTTATTGGAAATAATTTTCCGATCCCACATCAGTCCTGTAAGTTCAAATTTTTGACTATTTGACAATAATTGCAAAACTTAATGGTTGGTTTATTTCACACTTACCGACACAGCAACAGTACCAATTTTAGCAGACTTCTTTTACATTTTTACTGACTCAACGCCGATACTGATGTTTTAAATGTATGTTTTTTGTTTTAAAATAAAAGTATAGTATGTC